>CABHPH010143085.1:0-26077 GCA_902168325.1 Peromyscus nudipes
CCCCCCCCCCCGTCCCATCCCCCCCATGTCCCCCCCCACCTCGCTGTGGACTTGCCAAGAGTTAGGACTCCTTGTCTCTGAAATAATCACCTCACCACAATGCAGGCCCACTGCTGGGATTGGAGAGTGAGTAGGGAGCAGCCAGTGCCATGCCCGGGGTGCGGCAGCCAGTGCCTTTGGACAATGGGATCACCACTGTTCACGGTTCCTACTATTGCTGAGACTTCAGAGGTAAAAGAAAAGAGCAGTGATGGGTGGGGGGGAGAACAACAACGGGGGGAAAAAACTCAGTGAAGGAACTCCCCTACCCCAGAAAACGGTGAGTATAGTTCCCTGTGTCCTCTCTTTAAACGGCTGAGCATCTGCAGCATGTGCATCCGCCACGATCTCCAACTGGGGACCTTAAAAAGGAAACTTCCATTAGCAAGTGTATTAGAGTCGTATTGTCAACCCAGATCACTTATCTGGATCCTTGGTTTTTGGTCTTCATGGCCAGAAAGCAGTGTAGTCAAGTCACTCATGTTCAGATGTGTGTTCTCACACAGCCAAAGCTCATGATGGAGTCCTGGGTGGAACCCTGGTTCACTCACTTAGAATCACTCCATGTTGGGACACTCACCAGGTTTTGTCCTGGTCATAGCTGTCTTGGATCATTTTCCTCTTTGCCATGATGCTTTCCCATTGGGGGGTCCCAGGACCTTTCCAGAATCAGGCAAAAGGTACAAGTTTGCCGATTCACATAGCTCCGGCTTGTTGAGGGTGGTGGGTGTTTGAGATCGGTTTCAGGCAGTGTAGACACATTAGAGCCTGCCTCCTTCCTGGCTGTACCCTGCAGAGGCGATCGGAGAGTTCGGAGAGTTCTTCCACCTGGTGGTCTGTGCGAAGCCAGCTTGTTAAAAACATACAGTCCATGGCTTTGTTAGAGCGGTGTGCTCTGCCGATGAACCCACAGAGGGTCAGGCCACAGAAGGAGTTGCAGGAGTTTGCCTTTCTCTGCATCGTTTTTAGATTGGCTAGACTCCCACATTTCTAAAGAAAAATGGAAAAACACAGCCCAGAAAACAAGACACGGCCAACTCCTCAACATTCTACCACGGGAGAGAGTGTGTGGCCCTGACCCAAACTTTAGAGAGGAGTGTTCTCCTACATGCTTCGGCCACAGAGGATGCCGGGCAAGAAGAGCTGCTGTGCGCTGGGGGTGCCAAACACCCGACCGTCGTTTCTCCTGCGTGGGAAAGGAGCATTGCTAGACCCACTTGATGATAAGCAAACAGGCACACTGAGGAAACCAAGAGCCAAGATGCCAATACAAGAGAGCTAAGGTCCGTGGTGAGTAATCTTCATTGTTTCACCTTACCGGGTTTAGAACCCCCTAGGAGACAGGTGAAGCATGCCTCTTCGTTTCCAAAGATCAGCTGAGTGTGGAAGACCCACCCTGTACGTGGGTGATAGTGCCCCATGGGCTGGGGGACAGAATAATAGAAGAAACCCAGTCAAGGGCCAGCAGGCCCTTCTGTTTCTTGTCTGCCCGGGAGTTCCTCTGCCACGTGCTCCTGCCGTCGAGACGCCCTGTCCAACGGCACAGGGTCAAGTAGCCATGGGCTGTGCCCTCCGAAAACATGAGCAAGACAAAAGCTAACTGTCCTTCCTTTCAAGTTGTCAGGTACTCTGGTCACAGAGATGAGGAGAAGGACTAACACAGAGCGGTCCAAACCCAGGCAGTCCCAGGCCAGAGCCCAACCTGCTGGTTTCACCACCAGCACACCTTGGAGACCATCTGCCTCCATATTGCCGTGGTGGGAAGAGTGAACGATGCCAGGAGAAAAGCTTTCCCACAGTGTTCCACTCTGGCAGCCTCTCTGAGGATGTCACGCTGCCAACAGACCAGAACCCGGGAAGTGAAGCCATTGCCAGATGGGGTTGGTTCCCCTGTGCCCTCTGGTCTCTTCCGCACACGAGCCAGAGGCACAAGAGAGCACCAGGCTCATGACCTCATTTTAAAAGGCTCATCTAGCCACCCAACCAGAGCTTCTGTACTTTCAGACTCGGGCCGTGGGACCCCACCCCTGGCTACAGGCAAGTCCCTTTGCAGCATCCAAACTAGCCAGAATAAGAAGTCACCAGAACACTTTTATCTGGGTTACATGAACTGAGACGCAACTTTCTATCCAAGGACTAAAACATGAGTTGAAAGTAGGTATTACCAGCCAGGTGTGGTGGCACACACCTTTGATCCCAGCACTTGGGAGGCAGAGGCAAGTGGATCTCTGAGTTCGAGGCCAGCCTGGTCTACAGAGCAAGTTCTAGGACAGCTAAGGCTACACAAAGAAACCCTGTCTCGAAAAAAAGAAAGAAAGAAAGAAAGAAATAGAGTAGGCATTACTGTGCCTGAAGTCACCAGTCCCTACAAACGAGCTAATTACGAATTCTTATCCAAAATGCTTGCCACAAGCAAAGCAGAAGCTGCATTCAGAAGCCCGACAGTAACCTTCACACTGCCTCTAACAGTGCCAAGGGGCAGAAACGGGCTCATAGTTTCTAACAAAATCACCACATATACTCTGCAATGCTAGTGGCAGCCTCCCCCTCCCCCCCCCCCCCCGTGCTCCAAAGAGACATTCCAGAAACAAAACCAGCCGTTGTCTCCACCCTGTGACCTGAGAGACGCAGTTTGATTTCTTCCCACAGTACCGTCAGTCATGGTCTGACACCGTTTGATTGACTGTCCCTTCTGAAGGGCCAGCCCGAGAGAAGGGTGTCTGAACGGAGCTTGGAAGTCGTCCTTCTTCCACAGACTTGGAGAGTGAGACCACAGAAGTTAAAATCACATCATTGAGTTCATCTGTTGAGAAGGTCCTGTGACTGGAGACAGAACCTTAGATCTCCATTTCCTTGACTGTGGGAGGGAACCATAGCCCCCGCCACAGGATAAGGCAAGCCTGGCCTGGGGTACTGCAGCCGCCAGGAAGGCTCCACATCACACCACCCTGATTTCTCTTTTCTCTGTTAAAAAAGGAGGAAAAGCAATGCTGGGTGCTGGGAATGTTCATGCTGGCTCCAGGCTTGCAGGGTAGGCACTCTCTCAGTTTAGCTTGACCTTTTTTCACCTCAGGATGGAGGAGAGTTCGGTTTGGCCTTCCCAGCTCCCAGACCCACATGTCAATGCTGTCAGAAAACAAAACCCAAAAGGAGGAGAGGAGGAAAATAAATCTTTTGTTTTGAAGCTAAACAGCCCAAAATGCAGCCAGAAAAGTTCCATAAAGTTTCAGCTTTCACCAACACAGAGTGGAAACAAAGCTGACCCCGCCCCCCGGCCGTGCCCTCTGACCCCACCGCGGTGCAGACTCTGTTCCCTCCGCTTCAGGGTTTCCTGGAGAGGGCTGCCTTTGGGGGTTGGGCAGGGAAAGTCTTAGCACCAGACCCAGGTTCCAAATGGCGGGGACAGTTTGCTGATGAATATTCATGAGCAGTGTTTTGTGCCCGGTGCAGTTTTTCATGCAAGGTGGGTTTAGAGGAGGAATATATTATAGAAATTACCCTCCCGCCGCCACCTTTGGAAATACAGGGCCCAGGACTCAAATTGTAAATATTTAACAGGGTGAACCCCTTCTCCTTCGGTCTTTAGCTTCGCCCTGTATACATTAAACTCATTCTTCATTTAACAAGGACCACTGTGTTTCCCCCAGCTCTGTTCGGTTGGGACTACGGATCTGTGGCCATAGAGGCACACAGAATGTCCATAAATCCCTTTGGCCCCTAGAACACAATTGATAGGAAGTCTTTGCAGTTCAAGCGGCTACTGTCCTCAGCCCTGGGGCTGGGAAAGGCTTGTGTCTGCTCTTCCAGATCCACCTCACAACAGAAAGGGGCAAGAATCGGAGATGGTTTCATTCATGGGGGAGATATGCCTTCTTTCCCACAGCCGGTCCAAACGTAGCTGGAATATTCGAACTGGCAACAGGTGGAGGCAGCCTAAAGGGCATGGAGACCAGAAGAAGAGAGCAGGGTTTTAAGGGCCATCTTCGACAGATCTTTTCTCTCATCAGCCTTGGTAAAATGGAAAAAAGAATCGTCATCCAGACAGACGAGGAAATCGAGGGTGGAGGGCGCCCGTCCAGCAGTGTGTAGGAACTACATAGCCCTGGACTGTGACATTTCTGTGTAGTTGTGGGGCTTGTGGGCACAGCATAATAAAGCAGAGCTGAGGTAAACCGAAGTGGAGACAATCACACTGTGTTGAACATCTTGTCTCTGTAACCTGCTTTCTTTGAGCCCACCCACCAGCCCCCAAGCCATGACAGGGAGACTTCTTATTATCAATGCTCGGCCTTAGCTTATGCTCGTTTCTGCCTAGCTTTTTATCTTTAACTGAAATTAACCTGTTTTTCTTCATCTACGTTTTGCTTGGGGCTTTTTCCTTCCTTTCATTCTGTATGTCCTACTCTGTGTCAGGCTGACGTATCCCTTTCTTTCTCTTCTCTTCTCTCTAGCCTAGATTCCTCCTCCACCTTATTCTCTCTGCCTGCCAGCCCTGCCTATCCCTCCTCTGCCCAGCTATTGGCCATCCAGCTTTTTATTAGACCAATCAGGTGCCTTAGGCAGGCAAGGTGAAACAGCAACACATCTTTACATCATTAAACAAATGCAGAAGAAACAAATGTAACACACCTTCACACAGTTAAAGTAATATTCTGCAACATAAACAAATGTAACACATCTTTATGTAGTTAAAGGAATATTCCACAACGGGCCTCCCAAAAGCAGAGAGCCATGATGAGTCCATCTCTGGCATCATCCTGCTTCTGTCTCACACTAGCCTTGTGGATTGGGTGCTTTTTCAGTCTCCCTGTGGAGGTGAGGAGGGGGCCCAGGAAGGTGAGCAACCAGCTCAAGGCCACACAAAACAGCTCTGGTGGGGCCTCACCTTGAACCTAGCTTTCTTATGTGAACCTGGGCAAGAAAGTCCAGATCTTTAAGCCTCATTCTCCAGAGAATCTTGGACTACGTACCATCCTTGACACTTCTAACAGACCAATGTCCTACATACCAGATGTCAACTAGTGTTTGTGGGGAGAACAAGTCCCTGGCTGTGTCATTCCTGCAGTTCATACACTCACACGAGGCTCTCACAGGCTTCCCCTTCCAGGGCCAATGGCCCCTATTGGTCACAGCAGGAACTCAGCCTGTAGAGTTCACATCCCTTAGAAGGAATCACATGAGAGGCTACAGGCAATGGAGCAGGCCAGAGGGATCTGGCTTTTTCTAAGCAGAGGAATTACTCTCCCAGACACCCAGACTCTCTGGCTCTGTGGGCAAAGCAAGAAGAAAAGCCACCTTGCAGCCTGCTCGCGGGCAGCATCCATGGCATCCTGCCAGCCCTGTGCCCACATCCCTCAATCAGCTCATTCTCCCTGCATCTTCCCAGAGCGCTGCTCTGTTTCTCTCACAGGCTCTACAGAACGGAAGCTGGGTCAGAGCAGACTGAGGCAACCCAGCTGTCTAGTGATCTCCCCAAAAGGCAATTTAAAAAGGCTCGATCCTGTGGGAGTTGCTGGGATGCTCCCAAACCAGAATGGCCCAGAGACTCCAGAGAGATTTCCTATCTCACCTTCATCCCTACCACCAGCTTTTCCCAGAATATGAGAAGTGGGTATTCTGGAAAGCCCCGCTGACATGTGAGATTACATCCGAAGTTGTCATAAACACACCAGGAGAGAGAAAGAGAGGCACACCGTGGTTAGAGGAAGGGTCTTGGTTAGAGGAAGGCTGAGTAGCCTTCTTGGCACAATCTCCCACAGAGGCTTCACCAACTGTGCCTCAGTTTCCTCCAAAGGTCTAGTCTCATGTGTGACCAGCTTGACTATGGGAGGGGCTTGGTAAGTTCAACCCCTAAAATCAGAATCCCCAGATCTGAATTTTTATAAGATAAAATGCTTTTCTACCTGCCTAGTCATGCCTCATACTGACCCTGTGTCCAGAGAGCAGCTGGCACAGTCCTTAGTTACCAGCTTACTGGTCCAACTTAGAGAGACTGGTCCTTTTTAAAAGATTTAAGTTATGTCTGTGTGGGGGTCTATACATGTGATTGTGGTGCCATCAGAGGCCAGAAGAGTGTCAGATGCCCTGAAATAGGAGTTAGAAGAGGTTGTGAGCTGTCCAACATGGGTGCTGGGAGCGGAACGTGGGTCCTCTAGAAGAGAGTACAACACACTCAACCCCTGGGCCATCTCTCCAGGCTCCCGGTCCCCTGTTTAAAACCTTCACAGAACCTGCTCCCTGCAGCAGCTGGCAAATAGAACACGTGGGAAATATTGATGGTGGGGGCATTATGAAGTGCCAAGGGAAATGCCATGTCTCCACCCACAGCCCAAGCAATGACCAGCTAGTTACTCAGCTGCTTCCAAGCCAAAGCCTTTCAGCAGTCTGGCCTCCTTTATATATGATACAGAAACTCCCCTCTGAAGGCAAGGGAGAAAGGGACCCTAGGGTGTGTCTTCGAGATCTTCACAATGACATTGTGTTACCTTTCCATGAACCCTAGGCGGGAAAGTCAATGGCCAGGAAGAAGCCAGGACTTATGGGTACTATTTACCTGAAAATTTTTTATGGGCCTGAGGCCGGCTGGAATTCAGTAATGGGACTGATGCGTATGGCCTTGAATCATGAATCATGTGGTGCGGTGATATATTGTGTCCCCCAATATACTGTGTCCCTCAATAAAATTCATCTGAGAATCAGAGGACAGAGCCAGCCACTGTAGTAAACATAGAAGTCAGGCAATGGTAGCACACGCCTTTAATCCTATCATTCAGGAGGCAGAGATCTGTCTGGATCTCTGTGAGTTCAAAGCCACACTGGGGAACAGAGCCAAGTGAGGTGACACACGCCTTTAATCCCAGCACTAACCATAGAGGTCAGGAGGTCTGTACAGACAGACAAGAAGTGACAGAGCTGGGCAGGAAGAGGAAGTGATGTAGCTGGGCTGAGAGAGGAAGTGAGAGGGCAGGGACAGAAAGGCATATAGACACGGGTGTACAGGAAGGAGGTCTCTTTGGAAGCTGAGGAGTTGGTGAGGTGAGGTTAGCTGTGGCTTTTCCTATTACTCTGATCTCTCAGGTTTCAACCGCGATATCTGGCTCCTGGGTTTTTATTTAATAAGACTGTTTAGCAATTTGTTACAATGTGGCCTATCTATGCTTCACCTTTCTCAGCCCTCTTAGCTCTGGCTCCTGGGTTTTTATTTAATAAGACCGTTTAGCAATTTGTTACAATGTGGCCTATCTATGCTTCACCTTTCTCGGCCCTCTTAGCTCTTTAGAACGGTAGAGAGACATGGGATACTGGTGTAAGCTGCCTTTGGGCAATAAGGACAAAACCCCACTGATGGCTTCATGTATATTTTTTAAATTAAATATATTTACATTTACTTTTTTACGGAGATAGGGCACACATGGCCCGGTGTGTACATGGAGGTCAGAGAACAACTTTTGGAAGCTGGTTTTCCTCACTGTGTGGGTTTCAGAGCTCAAACTCAGGTCATGGGGCATGGTGACAAATGCTTTCACCTACTGAGCCACCCCGCCAGCTGTCTCCCTTAAAAAACAACCATTGTTTTATGTGTAGGGGTGTTTTGCCTGCATGAATATCTGTATATCACGTGTGTGCCTGGTGCCCACGGAGACCAGAAGAGAGGGCTGGGTCCTCTGGACCAGAGTTACAGGTGGTTGTGAGCCGCCATATGGGTGCTGGGAATTGAACCCAGGTCCTCTACAAGAGTAGCCAGTGCTCTCAACTTATGAGCCATGTCTCCAGCCTAGTCTCACCCTTTTGGGGGGAAAAATGTGTTTTATTAACTTATTTAGGTCTCAGAGATTTTTAAAGCTGTTTTAATTTTATAACTGAGAGGGGAAAAAAGTATGGTTTGTGTTTACTGGCCTGTACCACTGGGCCCAGGGAGCTTCACAGGCCAAACTCGGAGACTAACACCTACTTATCACATTATTGCAATCACACCTCCCCTTAATATGACTTTATGAGCCTCAGACATAGCAGCTGATTTTTCAAGGCCATGGCCAGTACCGGACATTCTTAACAGTCAAATTGGACCCCGGAAGGTAATCAGTGTGAGCCCACAGATCTGAGGGTACGGCAAAAACAAAGCTGACCTGCTCACCTGGGGCGTATCAGGACTATCACCAACTGGGCTGCAACGTGTAACATTTTCCTAAATTAAGACTAATAGGTCCAGACATGATTAACCACCTCTTAAACCATTAGATAATGCCACTTGACCACCTACAACCTGCCCAGCTCTTTAATTTTATTTTTAATTTCATGGATTTGTAGCAACTCTCTCTATAAATGTATTTTAAGAGAGTTTTTTTTCTTTTATAATCTAAAATTATATACCTACATTAAAAACCCAGTGTCGGTGCCCAGTATCTTAATGTGTTTAAATTTAATGTTAAAAATAAGGGTTTCCTTGTATTTTCAGGTCAGCCTGACATGTTGGAGCACACCTATAATCCCAGCCCACAGGAAGTTGAGGACAGGAAGATCAGGAGTTCAAGGCCAGCCTGTCAAGTTGAAGGCCAGCCTGGTATCTGTAAGATCCTGTTTTTGTGTGTGTGTGTGTTTATTTGTTTGTTTTTGCGTTGTTTTTTTTTTAAAGACAAAACAAAATAGAAAAGGAATTTTTTTTAGTTAACTAGGTTTATTTAAACTGAAAGAAATCTCTGTGGGATTTTTTCAATTTTCACTGAATTTTACTCATTTCTCACTCATGGGCCTTTGGAGATAATTATGACAACTTGAGCTTAATTGTCCACTCAGATCACACAGCCTTCGACAGTGACCCTTAGATGCTAGGACTTGGGAATTCATCATTAGCTTCTCCACTCCTGATTGTCCCCATCCTCTGTTGGCCCCCAGGAGACAAGTTGGCTGGAGTTACTTAACGGGTCTAGAGAAATGTATCAGGAACTGTGAAAACTACCATAAGATAAAACAGTAATGGGAATTGCATGACAAAGAGTATGTGCTTTTTCCAGCAACAAAAATATGAGGAAAAAAATATGAGGAAATGCCTCTTTTAACGTTAAGTTTAAACACATGAAGGGGAAATCCACAGTCTCAGAACCTAGACAGAACAAGCAGACGCCAACAAACACACAAATAAAAGACTCCACAACTTGATTCCCCATGTCACCATGAATTACCCTTTGTCATCTCCACCCACAGAGTAATGACAGACAAATTACATGCCTGAGGTCACCCTCCGGGCTGAGGTCTAGACCGCCTTCTTCTCCTCTTCCCAAGCCAGATGCGATTGAGCCAACGTGAGTCAAGGGGACACCGAGTGGGATCGAAATCATTTTCTAGGAGTGCAAATATTATGCTTGTTTCCTTTCGTGCAACCTGCAGCATCTTGCACTTTTTACAGATATGACACAATCCAAATATCAGCGATTATTAGAGATCTGATTTTTTTTCCCCTGCTTGGAACCATTATATGAAAGATATGCAAGAAAACTGAGATACCCAGATCTAAGACAGCTAACAACTGTTCAATTCAGGCAAGTCCAGAAGGCGGCAGAAAGCACAGGCTGACTTATCCTGGTGCAATACTAGTCATGGGCTAGTCCGGCTCATTCCCCTGGGAGGATCTTGGCATCCAAGAATATAATAACCTGACCATGATCAATGAGACCATGATTAGTGAGATGTTTTTCTTTGTTTTTCTTTTTCTTTCTTTTTTTCTCTTCCTTCCTTTCTTTCTTTCTTTCTTTCTTTCTTTCTTCCTTTCTTTACTTTTAAAGACAGGGTTTCTCTTTTTCTATGTAGCTCTGGCTGTCCTGGAACTCACCCTGTAGACCAGGCTGGCCTTGAACTCACAGAGATCTGCCTGCCTCTGCCTCCCGAGTGCTAGGATTAAAGGTGTGTGCCACCACTGTCTGGCTTGTTTTTAATCTTTATTGCTAGTCCTTAGGGTTCACACACACACACACACACACACACACAATCTTCTGCCCTTTGTTTATTCAATACTGTCAATCAAATATAAATACCAAATAATGAATAATCATGGCCCCAAATAGCCTTGTCTCGTGTTCTAAAGCTTCCACAAGGAGTAAGAGAAGTGGGTAAATTAGGGAGTTACTGGGCTTAGGGGTCAATTTTTAAAGGAGAAAGCAGAGAAATATTTGGAGGAGTGCTATAACATGGATGCTTGTCCCCATGTTCACATGTTCATATCTTTACCTCCATGGTAATGGTAGTAGGAGGTGAGCCTGTGAGAGCTGATTAGGACATAAAGTAGTGCCCTAAAAATATGGGATTTGGCTCTAGAAACCTGAGAAACCAATTTCTTTCTTTCTTTCTTTCTTTCTTTCTTTCTTCCTTCCTTCCTTTCTTTCTTTCTTCCTTCCTTCCTTCCTTCCTTCCTTCCTTCCTTCCTTCCTTTCTTTCTTTCTTTCTTTTTTTGAACATAAAAACAGGTTATAACCAGGCTTTTGTTTTTAGATTTATTTTATTTGTTATGTAAACAGTGTTCTGTCTGTATGTTTGCCTGAAGGACAGGATAGAGCACCAGACCTTATTACAGATGGCTATGAGCCACCATGTGGTTGCTGGGAATTGAACTCAGGACCTCTGGGAGAGCAGTCAATGCTCTTAACCTCTGAGCCATCTCTCCAGCGCCTCAGTTGACAATCTTAAAGCCAGAAGCGACAACAGCTGAAGAGAAGAGCCTGGGCAATAGGAAGGTAGACCATGTCAGTAGACAATCTTAAAGCCAGAGGGGACAACCCAGGTCTGATAAGATCGGAGACAGGAACCCACTACAGATGCCAAGCTGTGACACCAAGGAGGGAGAGAGAATGTCAGCAATCTAGACAACAAAGGGATGGGAATTCTGACCCGCGGTTATGAAATCCCAGTGGAATTCTGTAGAAAGTAGAAAAACTGCCTGGTGGTACCTGTGAGGTGGGTTGGTGGTTGGAAGGAAATAGAGTTGGGCGCAAGTGAAGTCAAGTCAGGGAAATATGGGCCCCTGGAAATCAACAACAGAATGTTATTTCAGCAGCAGCATTAACAGCAGAAGCCAGGCTGCTCCGGCAAACACTCCAGGAACAGGGTGATGCCAAGTGTCGGCAGGAGTAGGAGATAGAAGGACCCTTGTACATGCTGATGGGGCTGTGAACCGTTTCAGCAATGCTGGGGAACGACTGTGACATTTAGTGAAATTAAGTAGAAGAAGAATTTACAGCAAGCGATTCCACTCTTGGCTATAAGTCTAAAACATGGTTTTCTAGCTGATGACAATGTTGATCGAATGGGAAGTTGGAAGCCACCCAAGAGTCGGTCACTGGGAGAATGAATAAGTAAGTACAATAAACACACATCATAGAATGTGGCACAAACCTAGAAGCAATAAATTAAATATACTCCTAACAGCTTGGAGGGATCTTCAAAATGTGATGCTGAGCAAAAATAACAAAAAAAAGCAAAAGGCAAACAAAATAAGTTGCAATGGCATTTCTGCAAATAAAAAATACAGGCATTGAAATTTTAGCATGGCCAGTGGTCCAGCCTTCTCCACTGGGGTCAGCATCCATTGCTTTCCTTTTCTAAATTATTTGTCCCACAGCACTTGCCATCTTCCGATCTATAGATAATTTTCTTTCGTAAGGAGGTAAGGGGAATAGACAGGGAGACACTATGTAGCTCTGGCTGATCTGCAACTCACTATATGGACCGAGCTGGCGTCAAACCTGCAAGTGATGCACCTGCCTCTGCCTCCTGAGTGCTGAGACTACAGGTATGTGCTTCCACCTCCAGCATTCATGCTGATAATCTTCTTTCCTTTCTTCTTTTTTTTTCTCCACGTCCTGGGCATTGAACCCAGAGCCTTGAGCCTGCTGAGCAAACACCACCCCTGAGACTTCATCCTCATTTTCTTCTGCTCCTTAGCAGAGTCTAAGGTATCTCAAGCTGGCCTCAACCAGCATGCTGTTGAGAACCGCTGTGGATGATTGATTGATAAATGAAACTCTGATTGGCCAGTAGCCAGGCAGGAAGGATGGGGTAGGGGGGACAAGGAGGAAAAGAATTTGGGGAGGTGGAAGGCTGAAGCAGAGAGACGCTGCCAGCTGCCACCATGAGAAGATGTTAAGATACCGGTAAGCCATGAGCCACGTGGCAACTTTTAGATTAATAGAAATGGGTTGATTTAAGATAGAAGAACTAGATAACAAGAAGCCTGCTGCGGCCATACAGTTTGTAAGCAATATAAGTCTCTGTGTGTTTACTTGGTTGGGTCTGAGCGGCTGTGGGACTGGCGGGTGAGAGAGATTTGTCCTGACCGTGGGACAGGCAGGACCAGGAAAACTCCAGCTACAGAGAACGGCTTTGGATTTGAACTTGAACTTCTGGTCCTCTGCCTCCATTTCCTGAGTGCTGGAATTACAGATGTGTGCCAACATCGTCATTTATGTGGTGCTGGGGATAAAACCCGTGCTTTGCATATGTTAGACTAGATCTGCCAACCGAGCTACACCCCCAGCCCCTGCAGTCCTGTTTCCTTACCTTCGTACTTAGAGATAAATGTTTATCATCCTGTTAGAATACACAGACCGGGAGAGCAGGGGCCCTTGTTGGGTTTCTTCAGCAATGTGACCCAAAAAGGTTTGGCACAAAGCAGGTAACTCAGCCAACACTTGTTGAATGAATTGATGGCCAAGATACAATACACATTGTGCAAGAACACTTACAAGCCAAAAGATCCACTTCAAAGACATTGAGCGTGATTGCCCAGACAGTGCAAAGCACACAAGGGGATGAACAAAGACAAATCCTAAGACGGCAGAAGACAGTTGAGGGGAACGTGGGAATGAAAGAGGTAGGTTCATAAGGGGAGGGTGTGGGCATAAGGCAGGAACCAGCCTTGCGAGGCTGTGTAGAACGTTCTGGGCTTTGGTAGGTAGGTGGCTTCCTCTCTTGCCTCCCAGTGTCAGCCCTGGGCCTGCAGTCAGCCATGTCTAGCCTTTCTAAGGCATCAGATTTTGAAAACAGAAGCCCAAGGCTACAGAGCCCCTGTCCTAGAAGCTCAAAAGTCTGAAAGACTCCAGGTGGAAGGCCCTCCTGACCCATCTTAGGAAAGACACTGGTCCGAGGAATCTGCCCCAGAGACGCTCAAGCCCACAGAAGCTTGGCCAATTTGTGGATTTGGAATCCCAACTAGTTAACATGCATTAGCAGCTTTAAAGCACAGCTTTAAGGACTATATTCATGCCAGGAAGTTCCTTACAAGTCAACAGTTTCCCTACCATGACATGAGAATTACCTGAAGAGCTTTGGAAAAACAATCTGTCTTAGTTAGGGTTTCTATTGCAGTGAAGACACCATGACCACGGCAGCTCTTATAAGGAAAACATTGAGGGTAGCAGTTTACAGTTCAGAGGTTCAGTCCATTATCATCATGGTGGGGAGCATGGTGGTGTGCAGACAGACATGGTGTTGGCTACATCTTGATCAGAGGGCAACAGGAAGTGATCTCTGTGTCACACTGAGGGACGCTTGAGCAAAGAGACCCCAAAGTCCACCTCCATAGTGACACACTTCCTCCAACAAGACCACACCTACTTCAACAAAGCCACACCTCCTAATAGTGTCACTCCCTTTGGGGGCCATTTTCTTCCAAACCACCACCCAGTCCTCAAGCCAGATTCCCTAAAGATACCTGAGGGTCTGTGAAACTGTTGAGTATTGTTTTTTTTGATTCTCCAGGTAGTTGTGGCCCCTTCCAAGGCCGAAGCCCCTTCCATCCCCAAAGTGGACAGACAGAACATGAGTTAGTACTTAGCATCCAACGTGCTCTCCTCTGGGGGGATGCACGCAGTAATTCCCTGGGACAGGGTTGCTGGTCGGAGCTTCAGAAGCCAATACAACAAGAACGCTGGGTACAGACCTGCACAACAATGCGCCCAAACACCCCCTCAGCCCTGCTGGAGCATCAACATTCCAGGCCCACCCACCTGGGCCCTTGGTCACCAGGAGACCTCACGTGTACACACAGGCTATAACCTGCCCTAAACCCAGATCCGGCGGCAGCTCTTCCCAAGCGACTCTCAGCCTGCTGGAAACAAAGGCGATTGTTCTCTTAGGAATGTTCTGCCAGGAGGTGGATGTCAGTCCATCCTTTCTCTCTCTCTCTCTCTCTCTCTCCCAATCCCTTCCTGCCTGGGTTCCTGCCTTTAATCCCTAGGAGAGAAAGTGTTGTACATGGGGCCGCCCTTTGCACCTCCCCGGGTCCACTTGGGAAGTCACTGCTGGCGCGCTGGTGTGGTTACCGGTCCACAATCCCCCCCACTCCGTGTGGGCGCCCTCCAACAGTCAAGAGGCACATTTTCCACACTGGAGGCTGAGGGGCAGGTAGAGGAAGGGATTTTTTTTTTTAAACACACACTTGGAAATGCCCAGCTTCCTGTGGGAATCATCCCATTATTGAAAGGAGGGCTGTGTCTGTCCCTGCCCCCTCCTAATGAAGCAGTAAATTGTAACAAGAGAATCTGGCTGAGCAAGTTTCTGGTTCCGCGCTATCTCGTGGACAAAGAACTCTTTGAATATGGTTCCTGTGTTTGGCTTCTCGGGATGGCGTGGAGAGCGATGTTTTCACTATTGCTGGAATTTTCTCCCTTCGGCAATGTCCAAGAACGGCCATTCACAAGGAAGGCTGCAGTTGGGTCCCATGGGCAGGAGGCCACGTGGCGGGAGAGCTGTGGCCGGACCATTTCCTGCTGATTAACCTGTGGATATTGATAATATTTCTCTCTGGGAAGCTGCTGCAGATACGGTGTCTGTCCCTTGCTGTCTGTCCCTTGCTGGTCACCAAATCATCAATAAGCAGATGCCCGCCCTCCCCCCGCTTTTTTTTAAGCAGGGTCCATAATCCAAACATGCTGGGGATGAGTGATTGATAGAAAGTGTCGGTTTTAAAAAGGAGTCCAAATCTAAACAGAATGTGTCTGGTTACTAACAAAATTAAATTACCCTCAGCCGAAGGAACTTCCCTGCCAGTGAAAACAAGCTTATAGTTGCAGATAAAATAGAAACTCGGGCATAAATTCTTGGCGGCTCCTAAGAACAAGCAAATGGCATTGTCAAATTTACGAGCTTAATTTTTTTTTTTTTGTATTTGTCCCCACTTTGATATACTTTGTCAATGAGAAAGTACTTTTTTTTTTTTTTTCTGTATTTGAAGGGTCAAAAGTCAAATAGACTGGTCCAACGCACCCGGAGGCCCGGGTTTTATTTAACTTTCTTCTCTGGGCTGTTCTGGGAAACAATTTTTTTTTTCTCCCTAGAAACACGATAAGCAGGCTGCTGAGAAGGGCCAGGCATGGATTCTTCCTGGCTAGCATGGTGACTCTCTGCTCTCAGGACCGCACAGTCTTGGGATTTGAGAAGGACAGAGGTGTCTTCATGGGAACTAACAGGCTCACAAGTAAAACAGACAGATGCCCAGTGAGAAGGAAAATGGCCCCTGGATGTAAAATGCTTGGAGACTGTCTAAGGAGGTTGCAGAGAAGAACTCTGCAGAGAGTGGATGAAGCCTTGACTGAATCCAGGGCTAACCTGTAAGAGACATGCCCAAAGTCCTGCTAAGCCGTCAACCCTGAGCCTCCAGGTGCTGCTGATTAAACAGCCTAGACCTTCCACTCTGCAGAGTTGGTTTATTAAGGGTTCCGATGAAATGAGGTCTTCCCCATGAAAGTCAGGCTTTAACAATGACACCCCTTTCTTGTCTTTGAAGTCAGTTTCAAAATCTCTTCCCCGACAGAGAAACTTTGGCTGCCACATATATCCTCCACACCCCTCTTAGTTACATCATGGAGTGCAGCTAGACCCTGCCTAGCCCTATTTTAGCCACCCAGGTGGCTTTGTGCCAGGGGAAATTTTTGCTTTTATTCTACCTTGGATGAATGTGCTATAATGTTCCATTAGGGAAGTACCCCCTCAGTCCCTCTTCACGAACCCCACTGAAGTGGGTGGGTTTTCAGGGGAGTACCTGGGAGAATGTGGATGTGTGCATCCTGGTGCTTCACCTGGGTCTGTGCGGCTGCAAGAGAAAGGTTCTTCATCACCCCGTCACCATGTTCCAGAAAACGGCCTGAGCAGCTCAGCTGTTGGCAGCCCAGTGATGCCCACAGTGAGGAAAGGCCCCCGCCACCCTCTTCTGTCCTTCTCAGTCTACTTGTGGTATCTGAAGTTGCTGATAGGTTCTACACCATCACGAGACCCACCGACCTACCAGTGAGCTCAACCAGGTCCTCGGTCACCATGGGATCAGTGTTGTGAGGACCTCAGTGGGCCCTGGGTTGTCACAATGAATGTATCTCATACGTTTTGTTACCACTGTCACTCATTTTTTTTTTAAATGTGCTCTGACCCACTCTATTTAAGCACCTTTTCAAACTACCACCATTCTTTAAAGGCCCCCCAATGGGTGTAACAGTGGTTTTAAATTTCAAATCAATCCAGAACAAACTTATTGAGAATCCACTGTCTTCCTTCACTTCACATTTCTTGATTTCCTATGTGATAGACACCAGGAATGTAACAGCAAACTAGGCTGGCCTTCATGACTGAGGCAAAGGATGTCGAGGACAGTGCTGACCATTTATTCTCCAATCTTCCTGGAAGTTTCTCACGTGTTCTCTCTCCATCTCTTTGGCTCTGCTATGAAGGGATAGCCATGCTCAGTCAGCCAGAGTATTAGGAAAGGAGACTATTGTTGTTGGTTGGTTTGTGCTCTTTGGGGGGGGTACCACCCAGCTCCCAAATAAATCACACACACGGAGGCTTATTCTTAATTATAAATGCCCGGCCTTAGCTTGGCTTGTTTCTTGCCAGCTTTCCTTAACCTAAATTATCCTGTCTATCTTTTGCCTCTGGGTTTTTCCTTTTCTGTTCCTGTATACCTTTCTTTGTTTCTTACTCCGTGGCTTGCTGGGTAGCTGGGTGGCTGGGTAGCTGGCCCCTGGAGTCCTCTTCCTTCCTTCTCCATCTCATTTCTTCCTCCTCCTCCCAGATTTCTCCTCCTATTTATTCTCTCTGCCTGTCAGCCTTGCCTATCCTTTCTCCTGCCTTGCTATTGGCTGTTCATCTCTTTATTAGACCAATCAGGTGTTTTAGACAGGCACAGTAACACAGCTTCACAGAGTTAAACAAATGCAACATAAACAAAAGTAACACACCTTAAAATAGCATTCCCCACCAGATTATTGGTAAAAGCAGACACAGGTTCAAAGTGCAGCTCAGAGGCTTCCTTGCTAGGTTGAAGGACATGGAGCTACTTGGCATCTCTGAGCAGTTTCCCCTCACAGTGACACTAAACCATTGTCTGAAGGAGTACAGTGGGGACGGACAGTAGCAGCAGGATCAACAGTTTGTGTCTGACACACGGTGGAGACTCCAGTGGTAGGTGTGGGTGCTAGGCTCTATTATTACTGCTATTGCTGCCGTTGTTAGCATCTCTGTGCTCTGTGAGGGAAGGTGTCACCTCTGAGTGGCCAAGTGGAAGAAGACCATAGTGGGGACATTTGGTCCTAGGAAGTCTCTGGGGGTCGGGGGGTGGGGCGCTATCACATCATACCAATCTGAAATTCTCATTCGAGGTGGCATTTTTCAGTAGCAAAAGCCAAGGTTCTGTCTTTCTGAAAGAAAATTTCTGTTGGCTCTGTTTTGTTTTCACTTACATGTGTTTTTCAGCTGATTCTTCTGCTTCTAGGAATCAGTCTTCTTTTTTTTAAAAATTATGTTCTCTGGCAATTCTGGCAGGAAGTAAAGGATGCTAGAGTCTCACTTGGAATTACCAAAGCTGGGAAATACCACAGGGGTTAGCAGTTCATGACTGAAAGAAATCATCACCATCTAAAAATGTCTCCCTCCTTCCCTCTCTCCCTCCCTTCTCTCCTTCTTCCTCCCTCCCTCCCCACCTTCCTTTCTACTTTCATTATTTCCTTCCTAGCCTCTTCTAAACTTACCTGCTCACTTCCTTCCTACCTTCCTTCATCTCTCCATCTATCTCTGCCTTTCTTCTCTCTTTTTGATGAGGCTAAAGAGCACATGACAATTCAACATCTCCTTTCTTCATCACCTTAGACAAGCAGAAGATAAATAATATTGTGGAATCACCCTGCAGCATTTCATGGCCGAGCTTACAATGGTCAAAAATACAGACGAGGGGCTGGAGAGATGGCTCAGAGGTTAAGAGCACTGGCTGCTCTTCCAGAGGTCCTGAGTTCGATTCCCAGCAACCACATGGTGGCTCACAACCATCTAGAATGAGATCTGGTGCCTTCTTCTGGTGTGCAGGCATACATGCAGACAGAATACTGCATAATAAATAAATAAATAAATAAATAAATAAATAAATAAATAAATAAATAAATAAATAAATAAATCTTTAAAAAAAATGCAGACGAATTTAGGGCTAGAGAAACAGCTCTGCAGTAAAGAACACTGGCTGCTCTTCCAGAGGACCACGGTTCGGTTCCTAGCACCCACCTGGCAGTTCACAGCAGTCTGTAACTCCAGTTCCAAGGGATCAGACTACATCTTCTGGCTTCCTTGGGGAATCATACACACGGTACATAGACATGTATGCAGGCAAAATACTCATACATGTAAAATAAATAAAAATAATTTAAAATAGGGGGCTGGAGAGATGGCTCAACAATTAACTGTATTTGCTGCTCTTCCAGAGGACCAAGGTTTGATTCCCAACACCCACATGGTGGTTCACAATAGTCTGTAGGTTCAATTCCGGGGAATTCAGTGTCTTTTCTGACCTCCAAGGGCACTAGCATGGATGTGATACACAGACATACATGCAGTCAAAACACTAATATGCATAAAATATTTTTTTAACTTTTAAAACACATAGAAAATATGTATGGTAATGTGGCCTTTTTGTATAGAAAGAATTTTTGGTCTTTATTGTATGTAAAGAGTTTTAAGTTTCACAGCTAACACTCTAGAAATCTCTGCAAAATAAACTATACAGATACTCTCAATAAATTTTTAAACATTCCTTCAACCAGGCATGGTGGCATACATGCCTTTAATCCTAGCTCTTAGGAGGCAGAGGCAGGCAGATCTCTAAGTTTGAGGCCAACCTGGTCTACAGAACAAGTTCTAGGACAGCTAGGGCTACACAGAGAAACCCTGTCTCAAATCAAACAAACAAACAACAACAAAAGTAAGAAAAAATTCCTCCCAATGCTCAAATTTAAAATTTTTTTTTCTCAGTGTTGAGCCTAGGGTCTTGCTAGGCCAGAGTTCTACCACTCACCCCCATCTCAGGCCCCTAATTCACAATTTGAATACAATTTTTCTGTTTCTTTTTATTTTTGACATATTCAATACTTCTATTTCCCACTGTTTAAATCAAAAGGGAAATTTCACCTGGCATTATTTATTTTTACTCTTTAATTCATATGCCTCTAGAGAATATATCTTTTGTATGATTCTGTTTTTAAAAGCTTAAGGAAAACAGAAGACGAAATGCCATTGGCTAGGCCCTGTAAGAGGTTGTTCGGAGGGGTCTCGCTTGAGTTTTTTTAAGTCATATTTCAAGTCTTTGATGTTGACAGCCCTGAAATATTACCTTACAATTACATCATAACCATGAAATGACTTGTGTTGGCTAGTGACATGACTTTTTAAAGAGTTTCCACTAAATACACAAATAATGAAATGAAAGGATGTCAGAGTATTCCAAATGATTAGTGATGGTATTAAAATGACCAGTATTGCTGTACATTGTGGCTCTAAGAAATTTATAATATTTATGACCAGACCTTCAACTAACCAGTCTGCTTTCTCTTTTTACTTTCCTTTTTAAAATGACTAGTAATTTCTTCTTTTACTATTTCACATGCTCTGCTATTGCCTTAAGACATCAGAGCCTTTGATTTTTCTTTCCCCCATCCTTCATGGGGAAAATGCTTATATTCATATCAGAGTCAATAATGTAGCTGAACTAAATAATATCATCTCAAACATCTGCTAATTCAAAAAATAGCATCATACAGTAACAAATTATACAGTTCACATTCAACTGTGTGACGTGGCCATCCACCAAAAAGAAAGGGAAAGAAAAAATAAGGCTTTCAAGAATGGTTATTCTGGGCTAGGGGTATGGCTCAGTGTTAGAATCCTTCCCAACATAATGCTTTAATATATAATGGTTCATAATGGCTTATCCCCAGCAGAAATGGAGTCAGAAACAGAAAACAATAGAGATGATTTCAATCATCCATCCACCCAACAAATGAGGCCCCAGAGTCAACAGAAGTGAGGATACGAACCCTACAGAGGCTCAGCTGGCTTTCCTGCCCCTGTGTTTCTCAGACATGAGGTGACCTTGAAGCTGAAGTGTAAAAAAGAAGTGTTTATAGTACAGTCAGGCCTCTGAATACTAAGATACAACTCACTCATCTGGTTCCCAGCCAAAATAATGCAAAACAAAACAGCAGCCTGATCCACTGTTAGAGGAACACTCAGCTGTGTGGAATTTAGTGAAGGATGTCTCAGGATGGTACTTTATAAGCCACAGAAGGGATTTTTCAAGAATAATCTAGACTCCACGGTTTATTTGCCCTACCACACATGGAAGATACTCAATATATGTTTAGTTAGGTACATCTGCTGGATACAAGGCTCTGTGCTGAAACTACAAGGAAAATTCTAGCCCACTTAATGAGTGTTTTAGAGACAACAGAACAAGAGTATATAGAGAGCTATATTATGTACAGATACACCGAAGTGTGGGGTTAGTCACACTTCTGTAGCACGGGTAAATCTTGACATGTCCTTGATATGTCAGTGGCTTCAGCTTTGAGAAAGTTTAGCTGATCATTTAGTGACCTAGATTTAAATGAGAAGACATAGAACCAATTTATTTTTAGAACTAGAGAGTTTATGGTTGGAGGTGGTGGCGACAGTAATTTTTGTTTTGTTTCATTTTTCGAGATAGGGTTTCTCTTTGTAGCTTTGGAGCCTGTCCTGGAACTCATTCTATAGACCAGGCTGGCCTCGAACTCACAGAGATCCACCTGCCTCTGCCTCCAGTGCTGGGAGTAAAGGTGTGCGCCACCTCGACCAGCTGACGGTAGTTTTTAGAACAGTCTAGTGGTTGTAAAAACAGAACTGTAAATACAGAGTTTGCCGACTACTCAGTTGCATTAATCATTAGAAGGCTTTGTCTGTAGCACATACAGTGTGTACATGTGTGCAACATGCACTGTGCATACTGTATGTTTTGCATAGCCATGAGCCATGAACAGTAAACCTTAGCTAGTATACACATGCTGGGTTCAGGGAATTGCCTCCCTTCCACCAAATAGTGTGGGGCACACTGAATCTGAGATCCATCACGACAAGCATGGCTCCCTTAACTTTTTAAACAGAGGATAGGTTCAAGAAAAGCGAGTCCACCTGTTTCTAATTCAGTCATTTACTCCTTAAGTGTTCCCTTACTGGAATAGTGCTGTCCTTAAAAAGAAGATCTCTGCAAGCTCTCTTTTAAGTTTTGCAAATGAATAGACAGGTGGTCCGTCGAGCGGAGTCTCTCCCCTCCATCCTTCAAATCCCGTTTGGTTCAAATTCAGAATGAGTTTTAGATATTCAAATAGACAGTCCAGGATGTTGGAAACTATAACACCCCTGATCATGGGGAAAGAACTAGACAGCAAACATGGAGTTTCTCACAAGTCAGACCTAAGCCTCCTCTCGCGCCTTACAAGATCAAATGGACATAGTGGAAGTTGCATGCAAACCCACTGACAATCTAGAGAAACAAGGGTGACAGGATGGGAAGGTGGCTTTGAACAGGGCCGTGCTGCCTAGGGATAGAGCGGCCACCGGGACTACATTGAATCTTGGCAGCTTTATTTTAGAGTGAGGCAAGAAATGCAAAGAGCTTCCTCATTCCAGCTGATTTACTGGGGAGCTTCAGAATCCTCCTAGCTGCTTGGGTACCACCACCCAAGTTCCCCACGCCAGTCCGTGGAGCTGAGCATCATTAGTGTAATCACCTGCAGCCCTGCAAGCAGGACTCTGGACACCCAAAGTTTCAAGGGATGCTTGGCAATGCCAACTCCCGTGGAACAAAAGAACTAAAGGATCCCAGTCATTGACAAACTTTGGTGCAAGGCTTTAGATTTTGGTGTTGGGGGATGTCCCCTCCCCTCCTTTTCTCATAATGTAAGAGATGGTTGTTTTGCAGTGTAATAGAGATATGTTGGAATTAGAGTCTGGCAAGGGATTTATTTGATCAACAAAACACTGCACAAAGAATAATCCCGTGCTGCTCTGCTCTCTACGGCTCTACTGCAGATTCATTCTGCTGAAAATTTTCTTTTCTCTTAGCTTCCCCGGAACCTTCCTAGAGGAAGAAGCCCTGACTGAAAGCTCCATTACGAGACTTGTTCATTTCCAGAGTATCGGCGGCTTCACCCTCAGGGGAAGAGTTGCCGTGAGCAGCACATGAGTCCTGGCTCTTCGGCTCTCCTATCTCTCCGCACTTGCTCCTGCGGAGATCCTTCACCCTCCTGGAGAATCCACCAGTCAGTGTCTGTCTTAAGGCTCTTCTGGAGAGCTGTTGAATCCCAGGGTCTGACTGCAGCCTTGGGTGTGTCCTGCCTGGACTTCTTTTTGCTTGTGGAGTAAAGCCACTTGGTGGAGTGGAAATTTTAAACATTCTTTGGATGCTCCTGGTGTTTGAATCACTCTCTAAATGAGTTTCATATGAAAGAAATGTTTGGAACCATTTTAAGGAAGAAAGTGGAGGAAAAGATGGGCACTATCAAAGAACGGTGATCAGGTAGTATCTCGGCCGAAACCCACAGAGTGAGTGAGCCACATGGCCGACCCCTGGAGGATGAGCATGCGCTAAGAGGGACTGGGTGACCCCATCAGGGACCTTAGTGACCTCACACTCCTGCCACCCACACTTCTGTGTGAGCATGTCTAATAACATCCTTCAGTGTTGCTCTCAACTTATACAGCTTTGTGGCTACACAGAGAAAAATGAGACCCAGCTGAAATCAGAGTCCGGCTTCTGCGAAAACTCTCCGATTTTGAGAGAAGTGTAAGTAAGCCGCAGCCCACCGGAAAGTTCCTCCACTTAAACAGCAAGATCTTTACTGCCGCTGGGCGTTCGCGCCGTACGCCTTTAATCCCGGCACTCAGGAGGCAGAATCAGGCAGATCTCGGAGTTCGAGGCCAGCCTGGTCTACAGAGGGAGTTCCAGGGCAGCCAGGGCTGTTACACAGAGAAACCCTGTCTCGAAAAACCAGGGCAGGAGGGTAGGGGGGCGGGGTGTGTCTTTACTGCCTGCTGGAATTGCCAAGGAAATTGGCATGGAGGAAGTCACCCCACCTGGGCTGTATTAATGAATACCTCAGACTCACTATCATAGCCGAGGCTGGGCAATCACCATGACACGCGGGAGAGCTGGAGGAGGGCGGGACTGGTGTGTGGTCACCATAGCAACAGCCACGCGGATGTAGTAAAGAACTGCTTAAGGACTTGGGAATACGGCACCCAGGGCTGCCCAGTATTAAGATACAAGGAGAGAATACAATTATTTAAATAAAACTGGGCGGTGGTGGCACACGCCTTTAATCCCAGCACTCGGGAGGCAGAGGCAGGCGGATCTCTGTGAGTTCGAGGCCAGCCTGGGCTACAGAGAGAGTACCAGGAAAGGTACAAAGCTACACAGAGAAACCCTGTCTCGAAAAACCAAATATATATATTTAAATAAAACACCACCATATTCCTGCCAAAAAGATAAGAAAAGTAGTGATGAACCCTCCTCCCCAGAGGATCTCAAAAGGAGCCGGTCTCTGGAGAGACTTCAGTTCCCCGGCTTCCTCTCCTTTGCTCCTTACGATGTAGAGGGATGTGGATTAGGCTGAAGTGAACTGAGCCTAATTTAATTCTGAGGCTTTCTCCATGCGCCTTCAGACAGTTGGAGATGCACATGGTTGCAAAACAAAGGCTGAAAGTCCCTATTTGCACAAAACCTGGCCTCGTGGGGCAGACCCAACACCTTGGGAAAGCAAAGTAGTGATGGATGAGAACGCCTGTCCCCTTCAGGTAAGCTTAAGTAAGAAAAACAGCGGCGTTCTCCTTTAAAAAAAGAAAAAGCCATCTCACAGTCTCTGAAGTCCTACACACACACCCCGAGGCACACTGGGGCCTGCTCTGACCCTGCAGCGCTGAGCCTGCCTGAGCCCTAGGGCCAGCACAGAATGGGAGACAGCTGAGTCAAGGCCTGGGCGCCAGCCCTCAGAGGTAAGTCAAGTGAGCTGGTGGGTTTTCCTAAACAAAGAGTGCACACACACATGCAGGAGTACTTGATTGAAGACAAATTTCTATAAACATTCCCTTCTGAGCAAACGTCAAGGCCCAGGCTAGCTTTTTTTTTTTTTTTTTTTTTTCACCATAGAAAGGGGGGAAGAGATGAATGGAGACAATTACACTCACTCGTTTGCTTTGTGAGGTCATAATGTTTCATTATGTGCCAGAAGTAATAACGTACACACTGAGATGGATAAATCGTCCAACGTGAGCACCAGGGCGCTTTCAGCTCCATCTCCTGCTAGAAAAAGACTCCGAGTTCTTCTGCTCTTTTCGGTTTCCCTAGACCAGGCTTTGCTGACCACAGCTGTGGGCGGCTGCCATCTGTCTTCCCCAGTTCATCTTCATCTAAAGTGGAGATAGCTCCTCAGTGAGTGTCTGCTGGGTCCACCACCACTGGAGGCCCAGGGGAAACAGAGGGAACAGGCCTCAGCTCCTACCCTTGAGAGCCAGGCTCCTCACAGTGTTGTTGCTCCTGAACGGCAGCCACGGTTGCTAGGCAGTGGATTCAGAACAGTTACCCAAGTCAGGAAGTCAAGTCCTGCTTTTAGCTCTGCACCTTGACATGTGAGGGAAGTCACTTGTCCCGGATCCTCTGCCCACAGAGTAATACGTATAATTAGAGAATTACTTAACATCTGTCCTATAATGAGCATATTCCCGGATATAGTTTAATGACTCAAATTAAAAAGGAATACACTCCACCTCCAGGTCTTCGTAAGTAAAACCCAAATGCCTTTTCCTATGGGTCAGAATTATTTCTTTGGCGTCCTCCAAACGCCATGCACAAGTCGGGGATTTGTTGAGAGAATGAGCAAATGACTCACGAACCAGAGCTGGGTCCTGATGCTTCATCGTCTGGCGTCTCAACGACTGTGCAGTTCTCTGTCCTGGGGGTCCGCCGTGTTAGTTATTTTTCGCTGTTACCCCTTCACGCCGTCTCTCCCACTTAGCGTCTACTTCCTTTTTCTCTGCTCATAGCTTCCGGCCTGGCTTTGAGGAGTGATTGCTTCTCTGTTGGGTACAATCACGGTGGTTCTTTTACAGAAAGCTGAGAAACATAACCTCAGGCATGCAGTCAGAGCAGTCTTGAGAACAGTCAGAGGCCAGAGGTCCTCTTAACCTGTATTTCCTGCTTACCCTTCATTTCTGTGGCTTTCTGCCTGTCTTTACAGTAAGTATCTTTTTGCTTGACTTAAGGCCTGTTGCCAACAACTGAAGTAGTCTAACTCCTCAACCTTCTCACGCACACCTTCAGAATAGATGGGTTATTATTGGAATACCAAAATAAAAAATAGAAAGCCTAGAACTAAAAGAAGTCTTCCCGCTGGGCGTGATGGCGGATGCTTGTACTTGTAGCGCTCAGGAAGCTTCGTGGGAAGATCCCAAGTCTGAGGCCACTCTGCCTAGAAAGAAAAAAACAAAACAAAACAAAAAAAAAGCAGGGCCAGTAAGATGGCTCAGCAGGTAAAGGGGCTTGCTGCCAAGACCAACAACCTGAGTTTGATCCCTGGAGCCCACAGATTGGAAGGAGAAAACCAACTCCCCCGAGTTGTCC
Source organism: Peromyscus nudipes (assembly GCA_902168325.1). NCBI lineage: Eukaryota > Metazoa > Chordata > Mammalia > Rodentia > Cricetidae > Peromyscus > Peromyscus nudipes. The sequence continues at coordinate 25,988 of CABHPH010143085.1, forward strand.
TCTGACCTCCATACATGCTGTGGTGCAAACACACATGTACCCACAATAAATAAATAAATAAATAAATAAATAAATAAATAAATAAATAAA
>CABHPH010143086.1:0-45558 GCA_902168325.1 Peromyscus nudipes
GAACTAGATGCAGATATCCACGGTCAGGCCCTGGGTGGAGCTCCGGGAGTCCAATTGGCGAGAAGAAGGAGGGTTTATGTGAGCTAGAGTTGTTGGGACCAGGGATGGATGGAATACAGGGACAAGTGGCCAAACAAATGGAAACACATGAACTGTGAACCAATGGCTGAGGGGCCCCCAACTAGATCAGGCCCTCTGAATGGGTGAGACAGTTGATTGGCTTGATCTGTTTAGGAGGCATCCAGGCAGTTGGACCGGGTCCTGTGCTCAGTGCATGAATTGGCTCTTTGAAACCTGGGGCTTAGTAGAGACCCTTGGCTCAGCCTGGGAGGAGGGGACTAGACCTGCCTGGGCTGAGTCCACCAGGTTGATCTCAATCCTCGGGGGAGTCTTTGCCCTGGAGGAGATGGAAATGGGGGGTGGGCCGGGGAGAGGGGGGCGGGGTGGCAGGAGGGGTAACGGGGGGATCTAAGACTGATATGTAAAGTTGAATTATATTGTAAAATAAAATAAAATAAATTATAAAAAAAGTGAATCTTTGGTAGACATTTATCCACAGAAAAGATGAGTAATATATTGATCATTGCTCAACATCAGGTAAATGCAATGAACTAGCACTTTAGAGCTTTCAGGGTTGCTACCATGAAGGAAAATGAGTTTTGGTGATCTGCAAAAAATTTTATTCTTGAATATTGTTAGTGGGAATGTAACATGGTGGATCTACTAGGAAAAATGCTATGGTACTTTCACACAAAAATTTAAAACTAGGTACGAGATGACCTGGCAGTCCCACTTCGGTGTATATATCCCAAAGGAACAGAGACCAGAATCTCAGAAAGATAGCATTGCCCTGTGTTCACAGCATTGTTCACAACAGTCAAGAGACAGAAATGAAACAAAACAAATATCCATTGACATATAAATGGATAATGAAAATATGGTATTTAGGTTTATTGGACTATCATTGGTACTCAAGAAGAAAATCCTACATTTTGAAATACTTTGGAGTGATCTGTCTATATGCTAAATGAAATAAACTAGTCTGTGCTGCTGTAGTAGTGTGTGATTTCTTTTATGGAGTGCATGTAGAGAAGTAAAGACTACAAAGAACTTAGTAGGCATGGGGACTCAGGAGTGGGGGGAAATGGTATAGGGATCATTCACTGGTTATGAGGGGACTAAGTTCCAGAAATCTGCTATACAATGTGATTTCTGGAGTTAGTGATAAGTTAAGCATGCTTAAAATTCAATATGGTGACTCTTCCATTAAGTACTCTTATTACAACACAAAACTAAATCCAGAACAAAGGAATATGAGTATACTTTCAGAAGTGCTCAATATACATACTGCTTTTAATGACAGTATCATGAGTATGTATAGAAATTCATGTTCATGAAATTATAGGAAGCCAGTATTATGTAGTTTCATTTTATATCCAATTATACCTCAATAATGGCAAGAGGAAGGGAATCCAACCTGACACTGCAGTGTTTTCCTTGATCTATGGCATTAAATGAAATGTGGTCATTAAAAATGCTTAACAAGTAAGGCAAAACCATACAACCTCAAGAGCTGGTAAATGTACTAAACATCACTGAACTACATTCTTACAGAGGCTAGTTGTAGTGTGTGTAAATTATATCTCCAAAGCCTGTTTTAAAAATAATGCTGAGACAGAAACTTAAGCAGGTTACTTACCACCTTTCCCTACAAGATTTTGAAATTACAAAACTCATATAATAAATGGTCTTCTCGACAGCAACAGTAATTCAGTATTGTAAAGCTTGGCTCAAAGATGCCGCCCAACTCCTCCTACAGTGCACTAGAAAACTTTGTACTCAGTACATGTCCTTCATTCACCTCTCCACCATTGATTTGCTACAACACTTCATCAAGATCAGAATGTGCATGCTGCGACCAAATGAAGATTCACAGCACATAACTGGGCTTCAGGGGTATCTGCTTAAGAGTATAATACCATTTACATTTTTATTAATGATCACAATATACCATTTTAATTATCAGCAAAACTTGTAAAATTGTTTTGGCTAATTGCTTTTAATACAAATGTTAAATAAGCACACAAAGGATATTGAACATGCCTTTCTCTTCCATGACCCATTTGTGGATTTCACTGATATGAAATATATTCAGCAGGTTCCTACATTTGGTTTTTCAAGGTACCCTCAATAGAGAGTCAACAGTAACACTTAAATAAATTTTTTCCATACATCAATATTTTGTTTTTTAGTGAAGTATTCGCTTTAAGTCTTGCTATTGCAGCTGTGATGCTTCCAGCCAACATGCATGGACTTGCTATGAAAATGAAATTTTAATGATAACATAGAAGGGCTGGTCTCTTCCTTGCCTTTGGCAAAAACAATAGTAATTTATTTTGCAAGCATCTTATGACAATTGTCCTGAAATAACTCGATTGGCTTAGAAGAGATGTGACTGTGCTTTGTCAGAAAATTAAGCAAAAGTTCATGACCCAAATTAGCAGAGATGTCTAACCTAAAAGGCTCTAGGGGAAGTTGCGCAAGTCGTCAATTCAATACAATTTCATTTCAAAAGGTCTTTGTCTTCATGATTCCCATTGCACCCTCCTGTGTGTTCTGTCTGTACAATCTCATCACAGTTGACAGTTTGTTGATATGGTAATGTACAGATTTACCATTTACAGTTTTGTAATGTAGTTTGGTTCACTCACTGTTTCAGTTACTAATTGATGTGTGGTTTTCCAATATTTTTCTACTCCGTTGGCTTTTTTCAAGCTTCTACTTCATTTTTAAATGGATTTGATGCACAATCCATTTAAGCATCAAACCAAACAATACTAACAATGCTAAATACAAAATATTAGTTGAAGAGAATCATAGTCTACCATCCTGAATAGTGTTGTCATTAAGTACTGGTAAAAAAAAAAAAAAAAAAAAAAAACTTCCACTGCGGGCCTTGGTAGAATAAGAGACTATTGAAGGAAGTGCTGACAAATTTGAAAAAATATATGTGACACACCTGACCAACCGGCCTAATTGCGATTTCACGTGAATCCACAGGTCTGCTCATGCCATCCCAAATATAGGAAAGTTTCACGAGCTGTCCAGGTTTTTTCCCGTGGGAAATGCTGCAGTGAGAATATTATTTGTGGGGCTGGAGAGATGGCACATGGGTAAAGAGCACACGTAGAGCTCTAGCAGAGGACACTGAGCTTGGGTTCTAGTACTCAAGTTTGTTTGTGTTCCGACACCTTGGGTTCCTGTAGGAACTCTTTCCAATTGCTTTCCAGTGGCTCCTATTGCTTTTTCTCAGCTCTGTCATGATCATCTCTCCTGAAAGAGCCTGTAAGCCTGAGCCCTCACTCTGTAAGCCTGAACTGTCACTCTGTAAGCCTGAGCCCTCACTCTGTAAGCCTGAGCTGTCACTCTGTAATATATAGTATATAATATATACTATAAACTATATATATATATATATTAGTATTAAGCATGTGAAGGATGGTTCCTTTTATAAGGAAACAAAACAAAATTATTCTCAATGATTAGGTCTAAGAGACTAAATGAATGATGGTCACTAAGAATATTTGCTGACTAAATTAATGTAACAAGTATATGGCAAGGATTCCTATCCAGCCTTTGCAGATGCTACCATCACAGCAATGGTTTTCATCAGACTGGTAGATAAATTTATCAAGATAGATTTATTATTAGGTAAAGTGGATGATTTAAGTAATATTCAAATACTGTAAAATCTGTACCACTGAAATTAAAAATCATTAGTATTTATTTAAACTCACCTATTTTTAGTATATAAATATCAATAATCTATTTTAGTCTCATAAAATATTACTGTTCCTTATATGCTAGGCAAAGCTCAGTGTATAATGAAAAACAGTTGGGGTTATTATTCTTTAACAAGGAGGATGTCTATATTGTCACATAAATGGGAGAAAATTTGGTGGTTTGGATAGCAGCTTGTCAGTTTCCTCTTCATTATTTCCTGTGCTATGACAGTATTAGAGTTGTCTAAATATATTTCAATTCTCTTCTTCTGGGGTGCCATCAGGAGTCCAGAGTGGCCATTTATGTTATTTCATGGGGAAAAAACCCTAAAACAAAATAATGCAGTTTTTTTTAGCCACTGCCAGTCAAACACCTTTCAGAAAAGGCATTATATATATATTTATATTATATATATATATAATAAAGTTATAGAGATGCATGCACATCTATATGAGGGTTTGTGAACAAGGATGGTAGTGGTGTGTGTCAGAGAACCCTGACCATATGTGGACACACAGAATTGACATATAAGCTGTACCAGGTCAGATTATGGAAGAGATGGCAGACTAGAAGCTGAATTTCTGGATTGGTTTTAGCAACTTGATACAGGCTAGAGTCATTTGGGAAGAGGGATGCTCAGCTGAGAAAATGTCTCCATTAGATTGGCCTGTAGGACATTTTATTGATTAATGATTAATATCAGTGAGCCCATTCCCCAGGTACATAAGTGATCATGAGTTGTATAAGCAAGCCACAAGGAACAAGACATTAAGCAGCACTCTTCCATGATCTCTGCCTCATTTCTTGACTTCAAGTTCCTGCCTTGACTTCTTTCCCTGACTTCTCTGGATGATGGACTACATGCTGTACGATAAAATAAACCCATCCATCCCCAACATGCTTTTGGTTATGATATCTTATCATTGCAATAGAAACCTTAACTAAGATATCAGCTGAATAGTTTTGGAAATAAAGGGAAGAAGAATATTTTATCACTCCATCAGCCCACTTCTCCAATTCCGGAATTAATCTAATCAACACCCCCAAGAAATCTCTTCTCCAATGAGCCTCAGAAACTTTCTTTAACATCTAATTGCACTTGCTGCTGCCAAAGCATTTTATCCGAGGTAAACTGAATAGCCTCCTATGAGGTAATCCACAAAAGTGGCACCGATGGGAATTTTATACAAAGGATTCTCAGAGTCTGCTGACAGGGCCATTATCAGAGCCTCAACCAGGAGAGGCAAAACTGTAGAAGCTAAACCCAGCAATGACAGCTCAACGACAGCTCAATAACAGCTGGCGGGTTTTCCAAGGAAATCCACAGGTCACAGAAGAGTCAGGAAAATCCAGCACACAAGGAAGCTGGGAACCCTCCAGAGAGGAAAGAGAGCAGTACAAGCCAAGAGTGTGCAACCTGAACCATGACAAGGAGCAGAAAGTGATGAGTGGGTCAGCCAAGGACTGATGTCAGCACTCAGGCCACTTGTCGTACGTCTCCACCCTGCGCTCCTTCCTCACCCACAGCTACTTTGCATTTACAGACTACACTGGGGGAGAGTAGCAGGTCAACACAACCTCCCTACTGTTCCCATCTTTAACCATTTGTGTTTGTGCCCCTTGCCTTTTTTTCTTTCTTTTCTGCTTTCCTCTCTCTTTCCACATATCCCTTCCTCTTACTGTTACATCATCCAAGGCCCAGAAGTTGACCTAGTTTATGATATCTGGGTCCATTTCTTTCCTTCCTCTTTTTAGTTTACCATCAACCAAACTTTCCACAGATTCACTCCATTTTTCCCTTTGCAGCTGTTGTTCCCATTCATATGTATGCCCCACCATTTCCCAGAGTAGAACTTAGCATTATCAGTAGCTGCACCTTGATTATTAACCTTGTTTTTCCTTTTTCTTCTGCATGCATACTAACATATTAGTGTACACAGTATTGTGTGGTTCCTTTACTCACTAAAACGTTGATATTTCATCTTACCCTAGTCAGAATGGCTAAGGTTACAAAAACAGAAGACAACAAATGATGGTGTTGATGTGGGGAACAGAGAATATTCTGGTACTCTGGGTAGGACTGTCAATTGGTGCAACCACTATAGAAATCAATGTGAAGTTTATGAAAAATAAGAAATAAATCTATCATCTAATGCATTGGCATTGTATATATACCACTAAGGATTCTATTTACTACTACAGTGATTCATGCTCATTTATGCTCACAGATATTCTATTCAGTCACTAGGACATGGGACATGGAAGTAACCTAGATGTCTACCAGTTGACAAAAGGACAATGAACAAGTAGTCCCTTTAGGAAAATGAATTTCATTTAGTTGTAAAAAATGAAATTTGCAGATAAATGGATAGAACTGGTGAGCATTATACAGAGTAATTCAGACCCAGAAAAACAAAAATCATATGTACTCACTTGTGTATTAATCTTATCATTGAATGTTGAGATTTGATGTTTAATTTGGAGTATGTATAGAATCCAGGATCCTGGAAAGGGGCCATTGATGGGAGAGGGGGAAGAAAATAATAATATAGAAGGATCAATATAAAATAAAAGTATGTATAGAATGGGAAATGACAAAAATTACCTGTTAGCAAACTCTCAATGTAGACTGAATGCAATACGTCTAGTTTTGACTCAACACTTAGTACACTAACCTCTAAAACCTCAAAGATTCCACAAATGCCTGCTGTACCTTAAGCAAGTTGCAACTAATTTAACCATAGGATATCAGTGTTTAATTTTTGAATTTTTCATTTCTGTACATACAAGGAAAGGATGCATACTTACTTCTGCATTTCAGACAAAAACAGTAAATGGAATAAAATGAAAATGTATGACAATTATATTCTGATACTATGACTAAAGTATTAAGATGAACTGTTAATCATTACTTAGCAAATTACAACTTTCATATGGAAAAAATCATAACGTACGTATATAATTAATAACGTTGCACTTGCGCTAATACCTTGTAAGTTAATTATAGACTACACAGCTGATTTAGTTTCATTTTCCTAAGGAGCTGTTCTGACCCTGTTGCAGATGAGCTCCATCTTCAGGGGAACACCCTCATTTATCACTGTCTCTTTGCACCACTCCAGCTCTTAGCAGGAGGACAGGGAATGGTAAAAGAGCCTTAGTTGTGAAACACTTTGCAAGTTTGGTCATTAAAGGCATCTGACAGCTAAAACAAGACAGGATTAAATTAGCGATGGAACATTAGGAAAGCTTATATCTCAGAAATCAACTGATGGTATGAAAATAAAGGACTTCGATGTAATCATTCAAGTCAGTTTGAAGCTGGTACTAGATTTTTTAGTATTTTTCAGGAAAATTTCATGCTTTGAAATACATGTAAGGAAATGTATAGAATACAATGAATTTCTGAACATATAGTAAGCCTCTTTTAATATTAGAAATATTGAAAAGGATAGCTTACCTTATAGCATACACATACAAGTAGATTGTGTATGTATGTGTAAGTTTTCTTTTGTTTTAACTGTGTTGAGAGATTTGAATTGCTGTATTTTATCTTACAATGAAAGTGTAATTAAATGCCAGCAAAATGAAGAAATAAGGAATCTGGTTGCTTTAAATATAGTAGAACCATCACTGAACACTTATTTGATAAATGCTATATGTTAACATGCATGCAAAGATTAGATATATTTATGTTTTCTTCTCTTATGCTAGGAATTAATCCAAGAGTCTTAGGTTTCTAATATAAGTTCTGTAGCCATGAGTTATGTCCAAAGGCAATAAGACTAGGCACTCTTGAATAACCTAAAATTATTGAGTCTCAGGTTTAAACATAAGAGACGGTTCTGCAGGTAAAGTCACTTACCAACAAGACTACTAACCTAAGGTGGTTGTCAGAACCCACATGGTAGAAGGAGAGAACTGGCTCCCAGAAGCTGTCATCTGACTTCCAAATGAATGTCGTGCATATGAAATCACACACACACACACACACACACACACACACACACACACACATATAAATACGTAAATGCAATAATGTTGTTTGTAAGAACCAAAGGTTCATGGGAAAGATAAACCAGGAGATAAATTAAGGCAAGGTATAAGATGTTAGATGTGGTTAGTATGAGATAAAAATGTGTAGAGATCTCCCGCTCCCCCAAGTTCTCTTTCCCTCGCCCCTCGCCCCTCATTACCCCCACTCACATCCAGACTGTTCATGTAGATCTCATCCATTTCTCCATCATTGGGCAATCCCCGTGGATCAAGAACAGAGAGGGAACACAAGGAATGTTCATGGTAAATGAAGACCACATGAGAATAGGAAAAAGCAAAGTGCTAGAGACGCCCACAGAAATCCACAAAGATGCCCCCACAATAGACTGCATGCAACAGTTGAGAAATAGCCCGAACTGACCTACTCTGGTGATAGGATGGCCAAACACCCTAATTGTTGTGCTAGAAACCCCATCCAATGACTGAGGGAACTGGATGCAGATATCCATGGTCAGGCCCCGGGTGGACCTCCGGGAGTCCAATTGGCGAGAAGAAGGAGGATTTATGTGAGCAAGAGTTGTTGGGACGAGGGATGGATGGAATACAGGGACGAGTGGCTAAACAAATGGAAACACATGAACTGTGAATCGATGGCTGAGGGGCTCTCAACTGGATCAGGCCCTCTGAATTGGTGAGACAGTTGATTGGCTTGATCTGTTTGGGAGGCATCCAGGCATTTGGACCGGGTCCTGTGCTCAGTGCATGAATTGGCTGTTTGAAACCTGGGGCTTAGCAGAGACGCTTGGCTCAGTCTGGGAGGAGGGGACTAGACCTGCCTGGACTGAGTCCACCAGGTTGATCTCAGTCCTCGGGGGGAGTCTTTGCCCTGGAGGAAATGGAAATGGGGGGTGGGCTGGGGGGAGGGGGCTAGGTGGGAGGGGGGAGAACGGGGGAATCCATGGCTGATATGTAAAGTTGAATTATATTGTAAAATAAAATAAAATAAATTCAAAAAAATGTGTAGAGAATGATACAGGTATGGAAAAGGCATTTTGCAAAAAGTGAGGTCCAGGATGATTCCTCAGACTGCGCAAGAGTATGCCATATGACCTGTGAATGAGACAAGCGTGAGTGTGCTCGATGACAGCGGGGTGGTGAACTTTCCACTGACAGTACTGGTGACCTAAGCAAAGGAGCAGAGTCCGGACAGTGAATCTCAGAAACCACAGGTAGTTTGTCAATGTGAAGCTGAGGCAAACCGAGGTCAGACCTCCTACAAAACTTAGAATCTATTGGCATCAAACGGTGGCCCCAGAAGGGTTGACCTATCAGGAAGAACCTAGCTGACCCTGAGAATGAAGAATGGAAACAAAGGGACCCCTGAAGAGGCATGGTGATGCTGAAAATGAAAACTGAGGTGAATCTTCATTTCTTGGCATTTAGAAAACTGTAAAGAAAATATTTAGAGAAGAGGTCAAGACAATATTCACCCTGTTCCTTGGCTAATAGTGAAATGTCAAGCAGAGATTTAGATGAATAAAGAAAACTAACATCTTCATAACATCTTGAATCCTCAAGAAGAATTAAAACAACCCAACAGACACAGAGAAGAAAGTGTTTAAAACTAAAACACATTTGCTATGAACATAAATTAAAGAGCAAAAGAATTTATTATTCAAAACCTTTTGAAGATGACATGCTCTCAGCAAGATGGTCAGAGAATCAAAAAGAAAAAAAAAACAGGCAAAACAAGCTTATACGCTGTAGAGCATATAGTACCACTGAATGGCACGTATGATGTCATTACCACTGGAGCTACTCATCTAACGTCAAACGTATTTAAGAATGTGGCCCAGTAACCAGAATCCCTACTCAGCTATGATGTGATGAACCACATCAATGACTAGCATGCATAATAACCCTAAGGGTGCCGAAGTGGCACACAGAATTTTGCTGTAATGAACAGCTCTCTGGTTGCAATTAAGATCCACTCAATGAAAGGGAAACATGACTGCTACTGGAAATCTGGAAATCTAGATAAATGCTCAGGGCTAGTGAAGCCATGGCTATTAGAGGAGAATCAGCAACCACTAATTTGCTAAACCAGTATAATCCTTAACAACAATTCATATACATTTGTCCTTATATCCACAGATAAGTGTAGTCTACTCCTCCTCAAGAAAAATTATCTTTGCAACAGGCAGAGATCACTACAGAAATCAACAACTATCAAAATGTGCAGTTGTGGAGCTCAGTTCCAGTAGATACATCCACGAAATATTCTCACACTTAAGACTCAGGGAACATTGCAGAAGAGGAGCGAAAAGACTGTAAGAACCAGAAGATGGGGTGGTTGCCTGTGAGATTGTATCTCCTAGTATATCAGAAGAATATCAGAGGCAATAAAGTCTCACTAAGATGGCTATCCAAATGTGAGCTGAACAAAGAACATGCCAAAGTGTGTGTGTTGAGGGGGAAGTGGAGGGGCCAGTATTAGCCCAGGCAACAAAGTCCTCAACCCTGCACAGAGAACTACAGCCATCTGAAGAAAACTGAGTGGAAGAAGGGGTCATCCCCAGGGAAGTGCACATCAGTTGCTTGTCAGTGTCAAGTGGGTAGACCTGAAAACATACATACAAGTAACATTGTATAGATTAAGTGGATGAAGTAACAAAGAAAAGAAGAGGCCATGGATTTGAAGGAGAGCAGAGAGGGGTACATGAGAGGGTTTTAGAGGGAGGGGAAGGAAGAAATGTTGTAATAATATAATCTCAAAAATGAAAAATTGAATTAAAGGTAAAATAACAATTGCAAAGAAAAAAAAAACCCCAAAACAAACACCGCCATCACCACCACCAACAACAACAGAAAACGTGGCCTGGGATGGAGGACACAAAGGAGGATTGCAGAAGCTGCTGGACATCAACACTTCAGTAAATCGGTGACGCAGTGAGAGCTGTCAATACCTATTTCACATGCAGAAATTAGCTCGGAATAAAGAGTTCTTTCTCAGAAATGATGCCTAGGTCTTCTTATTTTTCAGTCCATTTGTATTCTACATATTACACCTTGCATAAATATTTTAAATATATCCAGCAGGACATTTTATGTTCTTTAGAGGTCAGAAACTCTTTTCAATAAGAAAAATAAATGACAAACTTTGTATAGTAAGAAAATTCAGGTAAAGACAAATTATTTTTAATATATATATTTAATCGGCCGGGTGGTGGTGGCGCATGCCTTTAATCCCAGCACTCGGGAGACAGAGGCAGGCGGATCTCTGTGAGTTCGAGGCCAGCCTGGTCTCCAAAGCGAGTTCCAGGAAAGGCGCAAAGCTACACAAAGAAACCCTGTCTAGAAAAACACACACACACACACACACACACACATATATATATATATATATATATATGGATATTTAATTTAAGACAAATATAGTGGTGTGTGCCTTTAAATTTAACACTAGGAGGGCAGAAGCAGGCAGATCTCTGAGTTCAAGGCCACTCTGGTCTACATAGTAAGTTTCAGTACAGCCCCAGCTACATAGTGAGACCCTGTCTTGAAAAACAAAAACAAGCAAACAAACCCTCCCATATACATAATCAATATTAAGATATTAAGATATGGTATGTTTTCTAGTGGAAAAGAAAAATTTGAAAAATATTAACAATATATTGTTTAATGAAAGAACATTTCTTATACCAAATTGTTAATGAAGTAAAAACAGAATTGTGTTTTATACTCTGATTAAAGACTTCATTTTAATTTGGGTAACCAAATTAAATTATAGTATCTATCATTGTTTGTCTTCTTCTGAAACAAATTCTTGTAGTTTATACTTAGTTTAACGTATAAGGTATCTGCTGCTCAGTAGAAAATAAACTATATTTTTCCTAAATATACTTATCTACTGAAGAGTTATATGTCATCTAATCGTTAAAACAAAAAAGTATGAAATCTTTGAAAATAGTTAAAATTAAACTTGTAAAAAGTTATATGTAAAACTTATATGTAAAAATGAATTGATTCATAATAATCACCAAGTAGTCGATATTAAGGTTGATTTTTTTGTCATGTACAGTTTGCTAAATTAAATCAAATTTTCATAAGATAATAACCTGTTTCATAAGACAAAGTCACACTAAAAATCTCCCAACAAAAAAAGGGAGTTGATTTTCCCAGGAGAGTTTAATTATTTCATGCTACTACAGACTGCCACTACAGACTTTTTAACTTCATTAATTACTGATTTTTATTTATTTTTATGTTCTTATTCTTCTCTCATATATTACATCATTACCTCAGTTTCCCTTCCCTCACCTCCCACCAGTCTCTGCCTGCTACTTGCTATCTCCCCCAGATCCATTCTCCTGAGGTCTCTCCTCAGAAAAAAAGCAGGGATATCAATCAAACTCAGCATTATATGCTACAATCCCTCCCAGGGATATCAATCAAACTCAGCATTATGTGCTACAATAAGACCAGGCACACAGTATCAAATCAAGGCTGGATGAGGCAATACAATATAAGGGAAAGGTTCTCATAAGTAAACAAAATAGTCAAAAACCACTGCTGCTCCCACTGTTAGGAATCTTACAAGAATACCAAACTATTAAGCCATAACATATATGCTGAGGACCTAGGTAAGACCCCTACAGTCTCCCTGATTTCTGCTGGCACCCATGAGTCCTGGTCAATTGATTCTGTGAACCATGCTCTCATGGTGCCCCCAACTGCTCTGGTTCCTCCGATCCTTTCTCTCCTCTTCCTCAGGAATCCCAGAGCTCCACCTACTATTTGGCTGTGAGACTCTGCATCTTGTCCTATCAGATACTGGATGAAGTCTCTCTGGTCTTTGTTGAAGATTTGCTAGGCTCTGGTTCCAGAACACTCTGCAGGCAGGAAAAACTATAGGTCGAAGGTTTTGTGGCTGGTTTGATATCCCAATCCCTCCACTTGAGGCCTTGACTGGTTACAGAAGATGGTCAATTCAGCTTCCATGTCCCGCATTACTAAGAGTCCTTGCTAGGGTTACTCTCATAGATTCCATAGAATATCCCTTGCACTAGGTTTCCACCCAGCTCTGGAAATTCCCCTGGTTCCTGTCGGTTCTCCCAGTATTAACTTCCCCAATATAATCCTGCCTGTTCCCAACCCCACCTGCCCTCAGTCCACCCACACACTCTGTTCTACTTCCCCTTCCCAGGGAGATCCTTGCATCCCTCTCAAACCTCCCTTGTTACTTAGTGTCTCTGGGAATGGGGATTGTAGCATGCTTTTCTTTCACTTTACAGCTAATATCCACTTATAAGTAAGTACATACTGTGTTTGTCTTTCTTGGTCTGGGTTACCTCACTCATGATTTTTTTTTCAAGTTCTGTCCATTGGCCTGCAATTTTCATGTTGTCATTGATTTTAACAGCTGAGTAATACTCCATTGTGTAAATGTACCACATTTTTTTCATCTATTCTTCAGATGAGGGACATCTAGGTTGTTTCCAGTTTCTGGCTATTATGAATAAAGCAGCTTTGAACATAGTTGAGCAAGTGTCCTTGAGATAGGATGGATCATCCGAGATCAATTCCCAATTTTCAGTGAAGCTGTCATATTGATTTCCAAAATGGCTGTAGAAGCTGGTACTCCCACCACCAGCAGTGGAAGGGTGTTCTCCTTGCTCCACATCCTTGCCAGCATAGACAGTCACGTGTATTTTTGATCTTAGCCATTCTGGCGGGTTTAAGATGGAATGTCAAAGTCATTTTGATTTGCATTTCCCTGATGGCTAAAGATGTTGAATATTTCTTTAAATGTTCCCCAGTCATTTGAGATTCCCCAATTGAGAATTCTCTGTTTAGATCTGTACCCCATTTTTAACGGGATTATTTGGTTTGTTGATGTTTAGATTGCTGATTTCTTTATATATTTTGGATATTGGCTCTGTCAAATATGGAGTTGGTGAAAAATCGTTTCCCATTCTGTAGGCTGTCTTTTTGCCCTATTAACAGTGTCCTTTGCATAATAGAAGCTTTTCAGTTTCATGAGGTCCCATTTATTAATTGTTGATCTTAGAGCCTGCACTATTGATGTTCTGTTCAGGAAGTTCTCTCAAGTGCCAATATATTTAAGACTAATCCCCACTTTCTCTTCAATCAGGTTCAGTGTATCTGGTTTTATGCTGAGGTCTTTGATCCACTTCGATTTATGTTTTGTGCAGAGTAATAGATATGGATCTATTTGCATTCTTCTACATACCAACATCCAGTTAGACCAGCATTATTTGTTGAAGAAGCTTTTTTTTCCCATTGTATATTTTTGACTTTATAAAAAAAATTGAGTCTCCATCAGTGTGTGGATTTACATTTTGGTCTTGCATTTGATTCCATGTGTTCAATGTGTTGGTTTTTATGTCGATATCATATGGTTTTTATAACTACAGCCCAGCACTACAGCTTGAAATCAGAGATGGTGACACCTCTGGATGTTCTTTGATTGTACAGGACTGTTCTAGCTATCCTAGTTTTTTTTTTTGTTTTTCCATATGATGTTGGGTATTGTTCTTTCAAGGTCTATAAAGAATTGTGTTGGAATTTGATGGGGAATGCATTGTATCTGTAGATTGCTTTTGGGAGGAGGGCCATTTTTACTAGGTTTATCCTACTGATCCATGAGCATGGAGGATCTTTCCATTTTCTGATGTCTTCTTCAATCTTCTTCAAAGACTTGAGGTTGTTTTTAGTTTCTTATTTTATTTAAGAATTTTTTATTCCTTTTATATACCAATCACAGACCCCCCTCTCATCTTTCCTCCAGCTCCCCACCAGTCTTACCCCCTACTTCTGATCCCCTCCTCCAAAAGGGTAGGGGCATCCATGGGGAGTCATCAAAGCTTGGTACATTTAGCTGAGGCAGGACCAAGCCCCTACCCTCTGCATTAAGGCTGAGCAAGGTATCCCATAGTTAATGGGCTCCAGAAAGCCAGCTCCTGCATCCCACAGATCCCACTGCCAGGGGCCTCTAAAATAGACCAAGCTACATAACTGTCTAACGTATGCAGAGGGCCTAGTCTGGTCCCATGCAGGTTCCACAGCTGTTAGCCTAAAGTTCATGAGTTCCCACAAGCTTGGTTCAGTTGTCTCTAGATTTGCATGACTTGAAGGGTTTTTTTCTTTTTTATTCATTTTACGCACCAACCATAGATCCTCTTCTCATCCCTCCTCCTGTTCCTCCTACCTTCCCTCCCTACCCCTCATCCCCTCCTATAACAGGGTAAGTTCTCCCATGGGAGGATAGCTAAGCCTGGTATATTCAGTTAAGGCAGGACTAAGCCCCTCCCAGCTTTATCAGGGGTTAGCTGAGAGAGGGATAGAGTGGAAGAGCAATGAACACAATATCTTTATAGAGGGAGACATTATGGGGTAAGGGAGAAACTTGGTGATAGGGAAATTCCCAGGAATCCACAAGGATGACCCCAGATTAGACTACTAGTAATAATGGAGAGGGTGCCTGAACTGGCCTAGCCTGGCAATCAGATTGGTGACTACCCTAACTGTCATCATAGAGCCTTCATCCAGTAACTGAATGGAAGCAGATGCAGAGATCCACAACCATGTACCAGGCTGAAATCCAGGAGTCCAGTTGAAGAGATCAAAGAAGGATTACATGAACAAGGCAGTCAAGATCATGATGGTGAAATCTACAGAGACAACTGAACCAAGCTCAAAGAAACTGAAGTTTTTAATCAAAGAGGTCTTTTACTTGCTTGGTTAGAGTTACCCCCAAGATATTTTATATTATTTGTGGTTATTGTGAAGGGTGTTGTTTCCCTAATTTCTTTCTCAACCCATTTGTCATTTGTTTAGAGGAGGGCAACTGTTTTTTGTTTTTGTTTTATGTGTGTATGTGTGTGTGTGTGTGTGTGTGTGTTTGTGTGTGTTTGAGTTAATCTTGTATACAGCAATTTCACTGAAGGTGTAGGAGTTCCCTGGTGGAATATTTGGTGTGAAGAATGTATACTATCTTATCATATGGGAAGAGCCATACACTGACTTCTTCCTTTCCAATTTGTATCTCCTTCATCTCCTTAATTGTGTTATTGCTCTAGCTAGAACTTCAAGTATTGTACTGAATAGATATGGACAGCCTCGTTTTTGTTTTTGTTTTTTTTTTTCTGATTTCAGTGGAATTGCTTTGAGTTTCTCTCCATTTAATTTGCTGTTAGTGATTGGTTTGCTGTATATTGCAGGTTGGCTCAGAGACTAGTGCGCTTGCTGCAGGTCAGCCTCACTAGCACCCTGGAGCCATTCAGTCCCAACCATGTGGATCTGAGCCCCACATGTCCCCCACTGGGGCTGCTTGCCTGACCAAACCCTAACACATGCAGGTGGCTGCTGGTGAGTTTATCGACCCTGCAGAGCCCAGACAGTCCAAGCCCCCCAGGAAGGGCCTGACCCCTGCTTAGGTGAACAGTTACATACAGCAACCCTGCGAGGAGCCTGTACACCAGGCAGCTCAGGAGGCCTGTGAGTCAATCACTCTCTGGCCAGGCAACTCACAAGGCAGCAGCTCTTGCACATGCATTCTTCAGTGGATAGAGCACCAGAGAAAGGTACCTGCACTAGGCACCTTTCTAGTTCTGTGCTTTTTAGTGGCTGGATTGGGTCACAGTTCCCTGCCTGTTTAGAGATTACCAGCAGACTGTTCCTTTACTTTTAAAATTATCGAGGGTGGCAGCTGCCAATTCCAAGACATCTTGGGATTCTGCCCTGGAGAGTGCACCCACCAGTGCCCTTGAAAGCGTGCCTGCTCTCCCATCGACCCACTGGCTTTAGTCATTCCAGCTGAATCTGGTCTCGGCCCAGTAGCCCTGCCCTTGACTGCCATCACCAGCCCTATAGCAACAACCAGACAGGCGGCTCCTGCCAGGTATATGACCATGCCTGAGTGCTTCCAGCTCATTGGTGCGTTGCCTCATTGCTGTATACAATTTGTTGTGGTCCCAGCAACCATACCTAGTGCTCAGGGGTTGCCTGGGTAAGTGCTCAATTCACAAGAGCCATTCAGGGACCTGAGTTAGCTTGCACCAGACCTGTTTTGATGCTAAACCTGCAATACCTACTGGCCAAGTAATGATAATATCCCCCAAAAACCATCAACAAGAACTGAAACACCAGCAATCAAGGATTTCATCCAAGGTAAAAGTACTTACTAATTTTATACCTTAAAACTGATTAATAAATAAACAAATTAATAAAATTTTATTTACAAATTTTGAATACTTCTCAAAACATAGCAGAAAATGTTACTTAACAAGAATTTAAAAACTTTTTTGCTTGTATGATGAATGAATTTTTATAGGACATATATGACCTTCCTAGAATGTACATGATATACACCATTTTAGCATTTAGCATAATAATTCACATAGCATTAAAAAACTGGTTTAATAATAACAAAGATGAGTCATTATTGGGACTGATAAAAGTTTTACAAGGTAGCAATGAATACTTAAGTAAAAAGATTCTTTTTCTGGAATCTGCTACCCAGGCTTTACAAGGTAGCAATGAGACTTAAATAAACATTTTCCTTCCCTGGAATCTGCTACCCAGGCTTTATAAGGTAGCAATGAAGACTTAAATGAAAAGACTCTTTCTCTGGGATCTGCTACCCAGGATTCACAAGACAGTAATAAAGACTTAAATAAAAGACTTCTTTGTTTGGAATCTGCCAACTTACTACAAGAACTTTAATCCATTAATAATAAATGTACAATCAGATTTGATTCTATTGATAATAAATATGAATACTTAGTGAATAAAACAATAACTCTTCAGAGTAATGTTGCCACTATT
Organism: Peromyscus nudipes; assembly: GCA_902168325.1. Taxonomy (NCBI): domain Eukaryota; kingdom Metazoa; phylum Chordata; class Mammalia; order Rodentia; family Cricetidae; genus Peromyscus; species Peromyscus nudipes. Next base: position 17,629 of record CABHPH010143086.1, read on the forward strand.
CAGATACTTTAAAAGGAAGAAAGATTATTGTTAACTGATAAAATAAGGTCTATTGAATCATGTGTTTCAAAGAACATAAAAGGTTGCATGATTCTATGAAATCTCTGGAATCTCTTACAACAGATGATAGTTCACTCACTGCAAGTGACCCTAAGTGCCTGGTTGCAAGCTCTGGAAGAAACTCTCAGTAGAGATAACAAGGGACATAATAGGCAGAAGAGCAAAGCCATACAAGTCATAACACCTCCAGATGGCTCTCATACAATGGCTTATCCTGTCATCATCCGCAAGAGGCCAGCAGATGACAGACATCCTGAACCATATGTCGAATATATTTTACAACCTTTTGCTATGAGAGATTAAAAAACATTAAGGAAATGGTGGTCACATATGGCATACACTCAACACATGTAAAACGGATATTAAATATGTGATCTTCCACAAATAGAATCATACCAGATGATTGCAATCAGTTATTCTCAGTTGTTCTAGAATATAGCCAGCAGTTACAATGGAAAAGCTGGTTGAGAGAGGAAGCAAGTGTCCTAGAACAACAGGGTAAGTTGAGAGAGGAAGCAAGTGTCCTAGAACAACAGGGTAAGACCAGAAGTTTTGAGATCTCCCAACTGATAGAAATATACAAGCTACTTTTGATGAGCATAAAATATCTCTATGCTGTACAGCAGCTCTAAATACTTGGGAAAAAAATTCCAGAACCAGGAAACCAATTTTCCTGGACCCACAAAAACCCTTTACTCATTTTTTTTTTACAAAGGCTGAGCACATCTATAAAAAACATAGTGTCAGACAAAGAACTAAGACAAGTATTAACTGAGGCTATGGCATTTAATAATGCTAATGCAGAATGCAAAAGAATATTTATACCATCAAAGGTCAGGTCAACACCTCTGGAAGAATGGATTCAATATAAAAATGGTGATGAGTCTCTTAACTATGGTAAGGAGGCTTGGATAGGAGAGGCAATTTCCAGAAGTGGAAGGAGATCTCAAGGTCCCCAGGTCGTGCAAGTAGAAACTGTACACAAGGTACTCCTAAAAGCAATACTCCTTCTAGAAATAACTCAAATGGGAGAACCCAATCTTTTGGATTATGTAGATTATTTGGCAAAGGCTGACATTGGACCAATGAGTGCAGATCAACAATAGATAATACAAGGCAACCCTTTACTGGCAGGAAACATCTCAGGGGGCCTCTTGTAGGCCCCCAAACTGAATGTGGCCCAAAAATTTCCAGCCACTGTGAAAGACATTCCTCTCTGGGATAATTAAATAAACCAATGCCTAATGTAAAGAACAATACTGCACTGGATGATAGAACAGCTATGATAAATGAATCGAAAGTTTCTAAGAACACAATAAAAATGAATATTTTGGCAGACTTCCATAAATGAACAAAGACCAAAGCTTAGACTTTGAATTAAAGGCATTGTTCTAGAGGGCCTGGTAGACATAGGTGCAGTTGTGACTATAATTACATCAAAATCATGGCATCCAAATTGGCCTCTTCAAAAGGTAGATGTCTAATTTCTAGGGATTGAAACCCTATCTCAGGTAAAACAAAATTCAAGATGGGTTGAATGCATAGGGCCAGAAGGACAGAGAGGAAGTCTGAGGCCATATGCGGCAAATGTAGTGGTGAATCTTTGGGGCTGAGTTCTGTAACAGCAGTAGAATAGCCAGATTAAAATTCCTACAATCTCAGAAAGGGAATACAGACCAATGCATGTTTCTAGGAATAACATGCTATAAAAAACAGTCACCAACTGTTCAGGCTCTACATAAAGAGAGCACAACTGCTGTTGAACTCTCAGAAGTACCAACAGCCCTAGCTTTAAAATGGCTAACTTATAAACCTTGTCTGGATTGGACAATGACCTTTGACAAAAGAGAAGCTACAAGCTTTAGAATAGCTGGTCCAAAAGCAATAAAAGGCTCAACACATTGAAGAATCTATCAGCCCTTGGAATTCTCCTGTTTTTGTTATTAGAAAAAAAGTCTGGTAATTGGAGAATGCTGACAGATTTGAGAGAGCTATTAATAAAGTAATCCAGCCTATGGCTTCCTACAGAATGGGATGTCCTTTTCCTTTCTGCTACCCAAAGAATGTCCTATTATTGTTATTGACTTAAAAAACTGTTTCTTTACCATGTCTGTACAAGTAAAGGATAGAGAAAAATTTGCCTTCATAGTACCTAATTATAATAAATCCAAGCCAGTCAAGAGATATCAATGGAAGATCCTCCCACAGGGAATATTAAATATCCCTACCCTAGGCCAATATTTTGTGCAAAAACCATTGGATATAATTTGTCTGGAATTTCCACAATGCATAATTTCTCACTATATGGATGATAATTTATTATCTGATCCAAAGTTAGGTACCTTAGAAAGCATGTTTGAAAAAGTAAAGAAAGTTTTGCCTCACTGGGGACTACAAACTGTTCCTGAAAAAATACCAAGAGGAGATTCTATTAATTACTTAGGTTATAAAATAGAGCTACAAAAAATTAGACCACAAAGGGTACAACTCAGGAGAGGTCAATTGCAAACTCTTAGTGATTTTCAAAAATAGTTAGGAAGCTATTCCAACTTACAAGCTATCGTTGGAATACCTAAAGATGGACTAGTAAATTTGGCTAATACCCTAAAAGGGGACAAGGACTTCAATAGTTCAAGAGATTATCAGCTGAAGCTGAGAAGGTATTGGCTCTAGTAGAAAAGTAAATACTAGAGGTGCATGTGGATTGTGTGAATCCAGAACTTACATGCATTCTGGTCATACTCCCCACCAGATACTCCCCTATAGGGATTTTGAGGCAGAGGGAAGATATTATTTTGGAATGGATATTTCTACCATGTAAACCAAGTAATAAGTTAAAGATTTATGTGGAAAAGAGCTCTGATTTGACTCTAAAAGGAAAATTAAGACTTCATCAGTTGACATGAATGGACCCAACAGACATTGCAGTACTTTTAACTAATGAGGAAATTTCCTCATTATGGAAAGATAATGAATACTAGCAAAGAGCCTGAAGTAACTTTTTGGGAGAGATTAACAATTGTTATCCCCAAAAAACATGAGAATAGAATTCATAATGAGAACTGAATGGGTCCTTCCTAACATTGTACAGCAAAAACCAATCTCTGAAGACCCCACATTCTATACTGATGCAAATAAATCAAGAAAGGCAGGATATAAATCAGGAGACTTAAGTAAAGTGGTTCAAAGCCCATATAATTCTGTACAAAAGACAGAACTGTATGCCATTCTTATGGTACTAATGGACTTCATGGAACACCTCAATATTGTCACTGACTCTCAATATGCAGAGAGAGTTGTTTGACATATTGAAAGTGCTGAATTTATTCCTGACAATAAAGAATTAACTTCACTATTCATACAATTACAGAAAATCATCAGAAACAGGGAACATCCTATTTACATAATACACATCCCACATGGGTCCGCCAGGGCCTCTAGCACAAAGTAATGATTAGATTGATCAGTTATTAATAGGTAATGTGCTAGAAACCTCAGAATTTCATAAGAAACACCGCGTAAATAACAAAGGTTTGAAGAAGAATTTTTCCATCACTTGGCAACAAATCAAGGAAATTGTAAAAGAATGTCCTACTTGTTCCATCTATAACCAAACTCCATTACCTTCAGGAAACAATGCAAAAGGTAAACAAATAAATAAAAATTGGCAGCCTCTAGTTCCTGGTCCTCATGCCTTATATACCTTTCTGCTTCCTGCCATCACTTCCTGGGATTAAAGGTGTGTGTCACCATGCCTGGCTCTTTCTAGTGTGGCCTTGAACTCACAGAGATCTAGATGGAACTGGAACTCTGCCTCCCATGTGATAGGATTAAAGGTGTGTGTGCCACCATTTTCTGACCTCTATGTCTATCTAGTGGCTGTTCTATTCTCTGACTCCAGAAAAGTTTATTGGGGTACACAATATATTGGGGGACACAATATCACCACATAGTGGTATTTGCTCCACCCATGACCTTGGCTATACAGCCCAAAGGAGGCAGTGCTTCCTGCCATTGTACATTACCTCTTATAAGGAGTTTGCCCTTCTCCCTGCTCCTGCCTGAAAGGTGGATTTGCTGCTGGTCAGATCAGAGGAAGACTTCTGCTGTCTACTACATTCTGCAATCATGAGTGTACATCCTCAATTTATATCTTAATAAATCATGTTACCCTTTTAAGAGACTCACATGGACTTATCATAAGTATTTTTGCATCTATGTTCTTGAGGTAAATTGGTCTGTGATTCTCTTTCTTTGTTGAATCTTTGTGTGGTTTGAGTATCAGGGTGACTGTGGCTTCATAAAATGAATTTGGTGGTGTTCCTTCTGTTACTATTTTGTAAAATAATTTGAAGAGTATTGGCATTAGCTCTTCTTTGAAAGTCTGGTAGAATTCCTTACTAAAACTGTCTGGCACTGGGCTTTTTGGGAGTGAGACTTTTAATGACTGCTTCTATTTCTCTAGTGGTTATAGGTCTATTTAAATTGTTTGTCTGATATTAATTTAATCTTGGTAAATGGTATTGAGAAAACTGTCCATTTCTTTTAGATTGTCCAACTTTGATGGGTACAGATTTTTAAAGCATTTCCTAATGATTCTTTGGACTTTCTTGTTTATTGCTGCAATGCCCCCCTTTTTGTTTCTGATTTTGTTGATTTGGATATTCTCTCTCTTTTAGTTAGTTTAGATAAAGGTCTGTCTATGTTTTTGATTTTGTCAAAGAACCAATTCTTTTTTTCCTTATTTGTTTGTATTGTTCTCTTTGTGTATATTTGATTCATTTCACCCCTCAGTTTGATTATTTCTTTATTATTTCTTGCAGTCTACTCTTGCAAGCTCTTGCTTCTTTCTGTTCCAGAGCTTTCAGATGTGCTCTTGGGATACTAGTATAAGATTTCTGCAATTTTTTTTTTTTTGGCTTTTCGAGACAGGGTTTCTCTGTGTAGCTTTGTGCCTTTCCTGGAACTTACTTGGTAGCTCAGGCTGGCCTCAAACTCACAGAGATCCGCCTGCCTCTGCCTCCTGAGTGCTGGGATTAAAGGCATGCACCACCACCACCCGGCTCTCTGCAATTTCTTTATGAAGGTACTTAGTGCCATGAACTTTCCTCTTAGAAGAGCAAGTCTCAAAAGATACAGGAAAATCTAAATAACCTCCATAACCTGTCAGATCACCAGGGATTAATGCTGAATATCAACAACAACAGAAACAACAGAAGGCCTACAGATTTCTAAATAAAACTAGATTCAGAATATTGTTTTCTGTAACAAATATTATAGAAAGAAAGATCTTATAGTTTTAAATTTATTAGTATTATGACTCATAGCTTTTCAGTTTCTCAAATGCAAACTCTAAATTTATTTATGTTCTACATAAACTTATCATTAGGGGCTGGCAAGGTGGTTCATTAGGTAAAGGCACTTGCCTCCAAATCTGATGACCTGAGTTAGGTCCTTGTGCAGGTGGAAGTTTTTCTGTGTCCTGCCCAGTCCTGCAGCTGCTCAGACCCAAATAAACACACAAGGGCTTATATTAATTACGAACTATATGGTCATTAGCTCAGACTTATTACTGACTAGCTCTTACACTTAAATTAACCCATAATTCTTATCTATGTTTAGCCATGGGGATTGGTAGTTCTGCCTTGTCATCTTGTTTTCTCTGTGTCTGGCTGGTGACTCCTGACTCAGCCTTCCTCTTGCCAGAATTTTTCTTGTCTGCTTGTCCCACCTATACTTCCTGTGTGGTACTGGCCAATCAGCATTTTATTTATCAACCAGTCAGAGCAACACATATTCACAGCATACAGAATGACGTCCTCATCATTTCCTTTTTTCTTTCTATTTAAAACAAAGGTTTTAACTTCAACATAGTAAAATTACTTATAACAAAACAGTTATCTAGCAAGAATTACACTTACAATATCTGGTCTATTTGTATTTGGCAAACATTTTATCTGTCGTATATTTGTGAGTCTAAAGTTTCATACCTAATTTATCTTTTATCATAACCAAGGAAAATTATAACTGTAACTATCTAGTCTTCAAATACGTCAAAGACCTCAGAGGACATAATATTATCTAAGTAAACAGGAATAGCATTGTAAGTAACTTCCAAATTTTCTGGAAATGACAGAGACAACTGTCTACCTGGACAGTCATCCAAAGTTCCTTTGTAATATTGGGGCATCCATCTTCAGCCTATAGGTCTAGAGTCTTTAAGTTGCTTCTCTCTGTGTCTGGTAGAATATCTTGCAGTCTCCTCTGCAAAGCAGGAACCTTTCCTTACAAAGTTCATTGGTCACCTTCCTATGGGTCCTGCATGTCCAGTCAATACAACATTTTGTCAAGCAGTCCAGGCAAGAACAATTTCTTGCCCAAATGGGTATTTTTGCCAAGAAGAAGACAAACTCCATATGGAGTGTCTTCAAAGCCCATTTTTTTCTTTGAAGTAAATTGGTGCTGCCAGGAGCAGACTTGTCTCATTGTCAGGAAAGACTAAGTTTTTAAAACATTTTAAATGCCATATTCTGTAGGTCTTTGAAGTGTTTGAAGATTACCTCCCTAATTGAAATATATCTATATATACCTAGAAAACTTAACTAACATGACAATAAGTTTGATTATCATAGATGAGTAATTATTAATCCGTATTTCTTCATTATTTGTTACATTTTAAATAAGCTATACAAACATAATACCTTAAACAAGAATAGAAATATACATACAGTATAACAAAATTAACTTTAAGTTTGTATTAATAAACTAAAATCCATAGCAATGTAAAACATTTTTGAACAAGTTGTTACTCTTTAAAAGTAAGTTCAATAATCTACCCTTTCATCCTATCTATCTATAGCCTATATTTCTATATCATATCCCCCTTTCTTCTTTTAGAAAGAGATTGACTATGACCAATAATAATTTGTAACCAACAACCTAAATAAAGACAAACATCCATAATCCATTTTTTGGGGAATGTGTGCATAGGTTACTTCCTGCTGATAGGGGGCGCTGGTAGTCTTATCTGGATCCTGAGAAAACTTGAGATAATGGTCAAGTCCTGGGAAGACCAGCTATAATCTTTGTTGATAGGTACCATCTGTTAAGGTTCAGGAGGTCTGCCTTGATCAAATCTGTTTTACCTTAACCTGGAACAAACCCATAGCCTCTTGCTTCTTGTGGAAACAAAAGCAGAGCTTCCTTTCCAAAGCAACATATCCTTAGATTCAAATTTTGAAGTCAAGATACCTTTAAAATATACATATTGGTTTAACTGAGCAGCCTTTATAATTAAATTTCTTCCTGCAGTTAAAAATCCCAAAGATAATATAATCCAGACTCTCTGTGTAATTTTCATCTTTACATGGCTTATTTTTTATATTACTTCTACTTTCTCTTTAAAGACCTTATTTTTTACAATTTTATTTCTTTATATAAGTGTCTATATTCCTTTTCCTCTCTCTACCAAGCCTACGTACATTTTTATACACATTGTAAACCATTTAGAGTTTTACTTCATCTGAATCTGTTTTATTGTGAATCTATTGCTTTAAACTGCAGAGTGGTTAGAACAGAAGTGGCAGCCTTGGCTGCTGACTCCACCCACCTCAGCTATTCAACATGGTGGAACTACATTTACTGCCAGCTCTGGGAACCATGCTCATTGCTGCCTCTGGGAAGCAGTGGGTCTATGCTTCCATCTAGCAGCTTCTATCCCAAAAACCTTTTTGTTGTTGTTGTTGTTGTTGTTGTTGTTGTTGTTGTTGTTGTAGTACTAGCAAAAGCTATATCCACCACTCACCATGCTGCACGGCTTGCAGACATCACTGTGTAGAGTGGCAGGAATCCGCCTTGTTATACTCAAGCCCATATGCCATGAACCCCGCTATACTGTAGTTCAAATCCATGTGCCATGGCGTCTCTGTACCTTGGAGTCTCTATATCGTGAATTTTTCTCAGTTCTGCCTTATCATTTTGCTTTCTCTGTGTCTGGCTGGTGACTCCTGACTCAGCCTTCCTCTTCCCAGCATTCTCCTTGTCTGTCCTGCCTATACTTCCTGCCTGGCTACTGGCCAATCAGCATTTTATTTATCAACCAATCAGAGCAACACATATTCACATTATACAGAACAACATCCCCATCATCCTTGGATCTACATGGTAGGAGGAGGGAAGTAACATCTCCAAGATGTCCTCAGACCTCCACTCATGTGCCAATGGCACACATGCAAACATAAGCACAAAATAAATTAATGTACTAACTTTTAAATTATCATTAGCAGCAAATGATTATCAAATTAACAGTAGATAATTAAAAATACCTTTATACCCATAGAATTCGACCAAAAAAATCAATTTAAGTGGTACAAGATTATAGCATTTTAATAATTATTTGTGTGTTTATCTGTTCTTCATTGTTGCTGATCAAACCCAGGAACTTGCACATGCTAAGTAAGTGCTTTCCCATGGAGTTATTATGTATTCACAATAAAGATATATTTGATATAAGCAAACAATACAATTAGACTAAAAAGTGATCATGTTCAGAGAACAATTTTATTGGTCTTCACACAAAATCAAATATTTTTGCCTTCTAAATGAGTCAGTGATGAATTATACACTACAGAAAGATATTTCCATTACATTATTAGGAACACTACGTACTCTTAGAAGGAGCTGAAAACTGAAGATATTGTGATCAGTAAGGGCTCCACTAACTTGGAATTTATATCTGTGAAAATTATGTAGTCATATTTTTCCTACACTGGCAGAATAAGAGGCTCTTAGTGACTGACTAAGGCAGAAGGACATTAAATCATAGCTATGAAAATATCTATTTGATAGAACATTCAGGTAGTAATATACGTGGTGCAGTAAAAGTCCACTTGTCTTTGTCAGATTTTTTCCTAGTCTTGGAGAATACTTCCAGAGTGAATTCAGGAGGCCTAATGTAGATAAACATTTCCCACTGCATGTTTTACTATGTGTGACACAAATGCATTCTGAAAATGTTTTATAAAACAGGAAAACCATTGAAGAAGTTATGTTCCTTACTGCCTTTCCTGTCCCTGCCCACTTCTAATTTGTAGAGGGTCCCAATTAGTACTTTCTAGTATGATTAACAGCAGCTACAAAATCAATATTTAGTGCAGGGAAAATGGAATTGGTCTAGCATAGTCTTCATGAGCGTTGCCTTGCAATTGAGTATCTAATTATGTTAGCAAGCCAAGATAAATTTATATCTATGGTAGTTAAGAATTTTCAAGGATAATGATCCATGTACTTTCTTTGCCTTGGCCTCAGAGATCTAGGAGAGAGGAGATAATATGTAATTCTTATTTAAACACACACACACACACACACACACACACACACACGCCCCACACATATTTAATTTTTATATATATTCAGTTGCAAAGATAACCAACATGACACATAGTTAAAAAAAAGGTTTCATTATGTTAACATTTATTACAATTAAAAGATAAAGCCCTATTAAAATTACTAATCCAGTCACTGTCTAAATGAGTCAAATTTTATGGTTAACCAATCAAGTTGAGAGATAATACCAATGTTCTAACATTCATTTAAGATTCTCAATGCAATATTCTAATTACAGGAAGATATAGTAGTTGCTAACAATTGACCTAAAACCTGATGTATTTATTTTCAGAAAGCTACATGTGCTTAATAATAACTTAGCATTAAATAAACAGTAATATAAATATATTAACAATTTAAAGTAAAGTAGATGAAATAAATAATCTCTAGGAACAATGATGTTTTTTATCTCATCTCACCACACACAAAGATCTCTGAATATGATGTTTACTTTCACTAGAATTCGTATTTTTTTCTGATTCCAGGTTCATATTTGTATCTTCTTTAATGCTCAGTAGAGATTTAGAGTAAACACAATACATGAACTGAAAGATTTGGTAAATGAAGTCAATAATTAAATACTAATGAAAACTAAAATATTAAATTTTTATGAAAACACAGAATTATATTTTTTACAATGCTATGTTGAGTATACAGTAAGAAGTTAAGAAATGTTTATCAAACAACAATGTCATTTATGAATCCAAAGGAATGTCCAGGGAAGGAAAATTTGAGTGAATCTGGCTGACTGTGTCTTACACTGAGCATCATTTGCACACTAATCCCTCTCTCTAATTTGTACAAAATCTTCTTCCTATCATAATATGTGTGTTGCTTGGGTAAAAATGTACTATAGTGCAGAATGAAGATAATACATGAAGAACTCCAGATTACTTTTTGTTGAAGCAGCTCCCATTAATTTGTTATCAACCTTTGTTGATAACAAAAGTATGGAAATGCTTTTCATTTTTGTGTAGTTTAGAAAAATGAATTCTTTTGCACAGGTAGCTGCCCTGAAATATGGATTTTAAAGTTCCTACATCCATAAGCATTTTTGTCCTTTTGAAACTGATATTTCAGCTCAGAGCCACAAGGACAAGAATATGACGTGACAAAGCAGATTTGGGTTTGTTACAGGCTGCAGAAGCCACAGCTGTCTACAGAACCAGAATGTCAGAAACTAAAATCAATGAGCCGGTGGATTTGCCACCTTTGGGGTGCTTCATGTGGAATCCCTGAAGGGAAATAGGTAAGGAGAGATGAACCTCAAGAAACAAATGGCAAGAAGAAAACAACAACAGACACAGAAGAATTTGCTATTATTGACTCAAGACAGCATAGCATAGGTGAACTCCCTGTGTGCAATGCATCAATAACAATATAAGAAACAAAAAACAAATAAACTGCCACTGAGCAGCACAATAACAGCCAGTGACACATGACACTGTCTTTGTCATTTTCTATCACAGCAGCTTGCCTCTTTGATTTGAGAACTCTTGTCATTTGAAATGCACTGGTTTAATATTTCGCCTACTGGGAAATCTACAATGAGAGGGAACTGGGTTGCTCATACATCTTGGAGCACTGATTCCTCTTTTCTTTCCAGTATTAAAGTCACTAGCAATATAGAACAACTCACATATATAAACAAATGAAATAGTGGTATTGCATACATGAATGAAAAAGTCAGCCCAGCAGTGACCAATAACTCTAGGCAACTAAAACAGCATCATATCTCATGTTAACAGCAGGCACGGATGCAGATAAGGTTAAAAGTTAGTATCTCAATGAGATTCTAAGAATTGTGGTGTGGGTTTATGTGCTTTTAAGTATATTTGAATCATATTGTTTCAGTAGGAAGGTCGTCTATGGTCTCACCACAGTTTTAAATCACATTAACAGGAAGAAACAAACATTCATTTTTCTCTATATTGCCGTGTAGTGGGTGATATCTTTGTTAACATCTTATTACATTGTGGGGCTTTTAAAGCGTGAGAGTAGAGACCCGGCTTTATAAAATCATAGAAATGTGATTGCCACTGCTCTCTCTGTTGCCGTTTCTGTAGGGCCTTTAGGCACACTTCAGTCATCTCTTCCTCCTTGAGGCCTCCAAGAGATTTCTATAATGGCCTCCTTCACAAAACAAGAGCAGAAGGAGTTTTTACTCAGGGACAAGTTGCTTTTCTCATTGAAAGAGAAACAAATGCAATGCAGTGATATAACTTGTGAACTCAGAATTATTTTGCTTCTTCCCAATGATACGTCAATAAATATAATTCGCACCCTCAGTTGGTGATCTTTTTCTCTTGTGGTTCAGAGTTTGACAAATGAGAATAATGGCTTAGAAAATATTCATGCTTTTAATACTTAACAAATACCATCAAATTATTTTCTAAACATTTTTAATTTATAGGGTTATCACACAATATAAAGGTGCCTACTTTCTTTTTTTAATTAAGAATTTTTTTTATTCATTTTATATACAAATCAAAGATCCCCCTCTTCCCTCCTCCCATTTCTCCAGCCTCCTACAAGAAGATAAGACCTCCCATGGGGAGGTACATTTAGTAGAGGCAGGTCCAAGCCCCTCCCTCTGCCTCAAGGTTGTGCATAGTGTCCCATCATAGGCAGTGGGCTCTAAAAGGCCTGTTCATACACCAGGGATGGATCCTGATCCTACTGCCTGGGGCCCCTTAAGCAGATCAAGCTACACAACTGTCTTGCTATGCAGGGGCCTAGTCCAGTCCCATGCAGGCTCCACAGCTGTTGATCTAAGTTTCAGGAGTTCCCATTAGTTTGGTCTAGTTGTTTCTGTAGGTCTCCACATCGTGATCTTGATAAAGGTGCCTACTTTCAATCACAGCAATAATATACGATTAATCTTTGTAATTTTCAAAATCTGAAAGATAAATTATGGTAACCCACTGCATAACATTGCATTTCATTGTTTATTAAAACTATTTTCATCTGTTCCTTATGACAATTTTCCATTTTCTCCTTGGATCATTGGTTCTCAATCTTCTTAATGCTGTGACCCTTTAATACAGTTCCTTGTGTTGTGGTGACTCCCAATCATAGAATTATTTTCGTTGCTCCTTCATCACTCTAATTTTTCTACTGCTATAAATTGTAATGTAAATATATGATATGCAGGATATCTGATATGAGAACACTGTGAAAGGGCTGCTGGACTCCCAAAGGGGTCGTGACCCTCAAGTTGAGAACTGTTGCATTAGATCTTGTATCTAGCTATCATTTTACTTTTTATATTTTGAGTCAGTAGTTTAATCTGTAGTGCAGCCTGGCCAGAAACTTGCTGTCATCCCATATCCCTGCCCTGAGTACCAGGATTACAGGTACATGCCACAACATCTCATTTAGGGGGTATTTTTAAAAGATTTATTTTAAGCCAGGCGTTGGTGACGCACGCCTTTAATCCCAGCACTCGGGAGGCAGAGCCAGGCGGATCTCTGTGAGTTCGAGGCCAGCCTGGGCTACCAAGTGAGCTCCAGGAAAGGCGCAAAGCTACACAGAGAAACCCTGTCTCGAAAAACCTAAAAAAAAAAAAAAAAAGATTTATTTTATTTTATGTGTATGAGTGTCTTGACTGCATGTAGGTATGTACAACATGCACACGCATGGAGGTCAGAATAGGTGACAAATATCTTGGATCTGGAGCTAAAATGGTTGTGAGTCATCGTATAGGAGCTGGGAACAGAAACTCAATTCTCTACAAGAGAAAGAAGTGCTTTTACCCAAAGATCCATCTCTCCAGGACCTCTCATTTTTGGATTACATAAAACTGTATATTTTGTTTATTAATCTTATGTTTACTAATGGCTGGAAATATTTTTGTGGCATTTACTTATAAATAGTATTAAAATACATTAAAAATGAGGAAAATCATGAAAAATGTAATTTTCCCCGTTAAAACATTTGAGATTTTTCTCCTTCCCTCAGGCGAATTTCTCCTACATTAAAGACAGCTATATACATGATGTATATCACACATAAACAGGAAGGTGAAATAGCTACATACATGATGTATATCACACATAAACAGGTAGATGAGATACAAACTTATTTTCATTCACATGGATAAGTAACTCTATCTTATCATTTACTGTTTCCTTCACTCTTATCCAGGGTTCTGGAATTTTAGCATATGTTAAATACCACATTCTGTATGCATTTGGTAGCTCCCTTATTTAGTTTCACTTTCTACTCAGTTCTATTTACTTTTATCGCAGTATATTAGCTACAGTTACTTAGCAGTATTTAGCATATGACAACAACATTGACCATTGGAGGTACATTATTATAGAAAAGTACAACGGCATTCATCCAATTACAAACTAGAGTTAATTAATAGGACCACTAATCCCATTGCAATTCTCAGTAGCAATGATGTAAATGTGAAAATTAATTTTGCTGGAACACTGAACTTTGTGATAACATTAAATCTTTCCATAAAATAATTATATACATATATTATTAAGTCCTTATTTCATAGCTTTACACTGTTCTTCAGTATCTACACACACTATCTTTCCTATAATGTAATATAAAAGTTCTTGTTTCTAAATAAAAGTATCAACTCAGTAGTCATTACCTTGGTTTCTAGATTTATTTTTAATTGATACACAATTACTATAACTGTATATCACCTTAAAATAACAACAAGCATGTTGTATTTAAATTTCTCATCACTGTATCAGTTTGCTTTCTAAAATTTAACTAAAATAATGGTAGAAAAATCATTTCATCCTTTTTGATTTTATACGGAATGCTGCTACAATCCTCTAATGAAGATAAAACTAGCAATGGATTTTTTTTAGTGATAAAAGTTCACATTTGCTTCTCTATAAATAATTATGACAATTCTGGTTCATCTCTGTAATGAAACAAACCATTAGTCATTATGTTGTGTTCTCTGTTGCTTTTCCTCTGTCATGCTGGAGAATGGAATCCCAGGGCCTTAGATTCCTAGCTTTGCTGATTAATTCATTTGTGACTTTTACATTTATATCCATCAATGAATTTACTTTGGGGGGAGTTATGTTTAGGATGGCGAGTTTTGATAGCTATGGAAAATAAATCGGGAAACTTCCCCTCTTAACTTTCACGATTTATTTATTTATTTATTTGTTTATTTACTTACTTACTTATTTATTTATATACTTATCTATCTATCTATCATCTATCTATTTATTTATTTGGTTTTTCGAGACAGGGTTTCTCTTTGTAGTTTTGGTGCCTAAGCTGGAACTCACTCTGTAGCCCAGGCTGTCCTCAGACTCGCAGAGATCCGCCTGACTCTGCGTCCTGAGTGCTGGGATTAAAGGCGTGCGCCACTGCCACCCGGCCTAACTTTCACTCTTAAATATTTTAAAATTTTGAGGATTTATGCTCAAAGGAAAAGTAAGTGTAATTTTCCCCATTTTTACAATATGTTGAATTGTTCCTAGCTCTATAGCTCTAGTAGCTACACACACACACACACACACACACACACACACACACACACACATATTTGTTTCAGCTATATACTGATATCAATTGTTCTTAAAAAACGTAATAGCACACAAGCAGACATTGGGATCAACCAGGAACTTCTTAGACACAAGAAGTGTTGGAGTCACCTCAGACCTCCTGAGAGAAAAACTGTTGTGCTGAGATCTGCCACACAGCCACATTTGAACAAATCCTGTTGATTCTGCTTCCTCCTTGAGGATAGGCACAGGAAAGTTTCCTCCGTCCTCAGCAAATTTCAGCTATTTACACATCTTTGAAAATGTTCCATTTCTCAGACTGACTGAGAAAACACAGGTGACACATTCAAAATTGTCGAAATATCTCCCATAGCATGGTTACATCTTCCTCTTTATTATGTCCCCTCCCTCCCCTCCCAAAAGCTATCTTGGCCAGTTGTTCATATTTTCCATTTGTTGTGTGTTGTGTGGAGAAGAAAATTGGGTTTTGTATGCCATCAGAGTTTGTCTTTTTATTTTCACTGTTAATTGTACTCTAACTTTCTTGTATGTTTTGCAACTCTTTTTAATTAAATAAATATGGGGTGTTTTATTCACTTACACACATATGTGCAAACGTAATACACAAATACCTAAGTATCACGGAGCATAAGGCATCAGAAAGATTGTAAGAGCCAGAGGGTCAGGAAGTTTGCTGTGAGACTATGTCTTCTAGAAATGACAGGGAGGCCACATCTGTGGAGTTTCAACAGTATGGTTCCCTAAAACAAGCCTGAACAGTCACAACTCCAGTTGACATGCCAGTGCAGATGTGGAAACTCTCACAAGACCCCCTCATGCATGAGGAGTTACAGATAATTATTGGCTTCTGAGAGAGGGAATCAGTGTTCTCTAGAGAAGGGATTCCTCATTAGTTATCCAACATAGAGAGGTTAGCCCTAAAAGCATGTACATATAAGCAACACTAAATGGACTCAGCAATGTGTATGGGTTAATTATACATATATAGTATATATGTATGTATAATTATATATGTATATTAATTATAATATAAATACACACAAATATTAAAAAGAAGGCATGAATTTTTAGATGATAAATGTGAGGTGGTTAGGAAGGTTTAGGGGTGGGGGGAATGGAGTGAAAACAGTACTCATGTATGAAGTTCTCGAAAAAAATAAATTAAAAAAAAGCCAACAAATCCATTGCATCTATAATTTTTTCTACTGTACAGTTTGGCCACATCATACTGTGACAAAAATCTACATAACATTCTAATTACTATTAATTTGAGTCTTATTTCTATTTTATCTAAGTAATTATTTAGAAAAATTCTTACAATCAGAGGCCTGTATGGGTAAAAGACTTCCAATTCCTCTATAGCCTGTCAATATTAGTTTTCTTCAAATTTGTAAAATACCCATTCTAACAGGATGGGATTATATGTCATTGTGATTCTGACTGATACTTCACAGGTGAATAATGATAATCAGTGTATGTTCATACACCTCTTCTTTTGGATATCTTTTTTAGAAAAATGTTACTACAAGGCCATGTCTATTTAATAATTGCATTATTAATTCCCTGATGTTAGTGTCTAGATGTTTATTTTCCTTGGAGATGAAGTAGTTGCTTTGCAGGCACACGGCATGCACACATCTTCTACTGCTGCACTGACTGTCCTCTTACTCTGTATCATCTCTTTTGATAGGCAGAGATTTATACTTTGATTTAGTCTTGCTCATTTTTTTATTTTGTCACCTATACTTTTGACATCATATCCAGAAAGTCACAGCTGAACTCCTGTCAATTATCTTCTTCCTGTTTCTAGGAGTTCTAGAGCTTTCTTCAGGGAGTTCTACAGTTTTAGTTCTTCATAGTCACTCCACATTATATTTTGTGTGTGGTGTCAGGTAATGTTACAGTTCTCTTCTTCAGGACATGGATATTCATTTTTTTTCTGGCCCCATTTGTGAAAGAAAATTTCCATTTCCTCTAGGAACCCTTGCTGGAAAAATCAGTTCAATGTATATCTGTGGATCTAACACTAAAATCTGTTGAGGTTTTGAACATTAGATAGAATTAGTATTTCTATCTAAGTCTTAGGAGACTATCCTTTGATTTTTGTTTCTTACTCTCCCATTGTGGGTACTGTGGCTATGGATTTTCATATGCTGAATGATTTCTTGGTCCTAGGATAAGTTATGATTGTTCATGGTATATTATGCTCTTAATGTGGTGCTAGATTCTACTGTCCAGCTAAAGTTCTTAGCATGATGCTTATCAGTGACATTGGCTTGAGATTGTTTTTATGCTGTTGCCTTTATGTGACTTTGTTCTCTTTGTTCTCAGGTGATACTGAGCTCATAAAGGTGAAAGTGTTCTCTTATCTGGTGGGACTGGGTTACATTCGATTGAGTTGTTTGCTGAGGGAGTCCAGTGGAGATCCCTAAACAACCCAGACTGATGCTAAGACAGAAAGTCCCCTCTGAAAACCGGCAGGAGGCAACATTGCCAAGGCCAGCTTCTACTTAGTACATTGAAGGTGGAGAGCTGGTGAGGGTTTGGAACCTTACTCCTACATCGTAGTCTTTTTGACATGAGAAGGTACTCTACAGACTAGGGAAAAAGAAACTCGGGCACCAATCCAGCCACAAAAACCCCCACCTGCAATCTGTCCTGCCTGCACGATGTGCTGGGGCATGGTGACACAGAATAAGTTGGAGTGACAAATCAATGTTTGGTTTAACTTGAGGCCCACTCCCTGAGAGCCAGCCCATGCCCTAAACTGCCTGGATGGCCAGGAACAGGGACTGGGTAGCCTACAGACCTAAGGTAGAACCAAACACAATGGAGAGAGAGAGAGAGAGAGAGAGAGAGAGAGAGAGAGAGAGAGAGAGACTCCTAATGGTATTCTGCTATAGCTGTACTCAGATCAGTGCCTTGTCCAGTCCTCTGACAGCAGATGGGAACAGGAACCCAGACCCACAACCAGACATTATGCAGAAAGAGTCTAAATTGTATATTTCCATCAGATCCCTTCCTTTCCGAGATGGGGAACCCCGCAGAAGAAGGGGAGGAAAAGCTGTCAGAATCAGAGGGGATGGAGGACACCAGGGGGACACCGCCCACTGAATCCACTAAATAAGGCTCACGTGAGCTCACAGAGACTGAAACCACAGGCAGTGGTCCTGCATGCATCTGCAACAGGCCCTCGGCTGTTAGAGCTGGCTGTTAGCATCATGCTTTTGTGGGAGTGGGTGCATCTTTGATTCTTTTGCCCTCTCTTGAAACGCTTTCCCTCCCATTAGGTTACCCTGTCCAGCCTCAATATGAGGGCTTTTGCCTTGTCTTACTGTATCTTGTTTTGTCCATTCTGACTTCCCTCTCTGGGGGATCTGCTCTATTCTGAAGAGGAAACTGAAAGGGAGTGATTCTGTGGGAGAGGGGAGGTGTTGGGGAGCTGGGAGGAGTGGATGGAGGGGAAAATTGTGGTTGGGATGTAAATAATAGTAATAATAATAATAAAATTTTTTGAAGAATTTGAGAATTAGCATAGTTTAAATATTTAACAGATTTTGTTAATGCAGGGATTGGATTGTTATCTTTTGTTTGTTGGGTACATTTTAGCTATTGATACTATTTCCATACTAGTTATAGATAGTTATAGATGAGCTGAGACAATTTGTTTCATTATTAGTCTTAGTTGACTGTTTCCAGAAGTTTATTCAGTACCTCTAAATTATACAATTTATTGGTACACAATTGTTGATAATAAATAGACCTTTATATTTCATATTTCTGTGGCATGATTTGTAATGTGTATTCAATTTACAATATGTTTACGTTTTCTCACTTGTATTCTAGCTATTGGGCTGTATAGATGTTTATATATATGTATATATATATACATGTGTATACAATCAAAGAAATCTATATGTAGTTATTTGTATAGAAACTGTCAAAGAAAAGATAATGACTTAATCAGGATATAGTGATATATGTCTATAAAGACAGCACTGAGGATGCTGAACCAGAGGAACCTCATGTTCAAAGACAGGCTGGGATATATATAAGTAACTTGTTTCAAAAACCCAATCAATCAAACAAAGCAGCAATAACAAACCCTCTCAGCTTAGTATTTTTGAATTTAAAATTGTAGAATTGTTTCTCCTTTAAGTTTGTTATTTCTTAGCATATTTTAACATTTGGCTGACTTTACGCCTAATTTTTTATTTTTATATTAATCTATTGTTTTAATTTTTAAAAACTTTTAGTGCATACATAAAATTAAAGAACTTTCTTCTTTGATTACTTTTTCAATTTCTGTAATTAATATGGTCTTTAAATTGCTTTTGGTAAACTGTCATTTTCATATTAATTTTACCAAGCATGAGCTTGGAAGTTCTGCTTATCATCTAGTGTCTCCTGCAATTTGTTACTCGATGTCTTGATGTTATCATTTTCCAAGTCTTTCACTTCTCTAGTTAGATTTATTATACATTTTTTATATATGTATACTTGAGGATACTTTGAATGAGGATGTTTTCATGACTTATTTTTTGGTATATTTGTTTGTGTATAGGAAGGCTACTGATGTTTATGTTTTAATTTTGTATTATACTACTTTGTTGAATGTATTGATCAGCTGTGTGAGTTTTATGTGGAGTCTGCAGGGCCTTTTATGTATAGAATTACATCATCAGCAAATAACGATTTTTTTCCTATTTATTTCTCTATCTCCATTACTTGTTTTATTCTGGAAAAGGACAGAATGGATATCCTTATCGTATTCCTGACTTTAGTGGAAATGCTTTGGGTTTTCCTATTTTTGTTTTTTGTTTTGTGTCTTTTTTCCTTTTTTTTAGACTAATGTTGGCTGTGAGTCTTCTGTATATTTTCTTAATTTTAACTGAGAAATGGCCCCCGTATCACTAGATTCTCCTGAACATTTATCACAAAGAGATGTTAGCTTTTGTCAAAGTCCTTTTCTTCATCTAATGAGATGATTATGTTTCTATCCTTCAGACTATTTCTGTGATGAATTTTATTTACTGATTTTTATATTTTGAATTATCTCTGGAATGTTGCTGATTTGATAATGATGGATAATTTTTTAATGTGCTCTTCAATTCAGTTTGCAAGCATTTTACTTAGAATTTTGCATCCATGTTCATAAGAGAAATTGACTGACTAGCTGATTATTTTGGTTTTTTAAACAAACGGATAAAGAATCAGTTATTAAAATTAATGACGTACATGAACTCCTTGATGACACAGTTTCCAGAAAATGTCTTCCTTGGAATCTTAATATTATCTGTGGTTAAACAAACGGAAAACCAGAATAAAATTGGTAGATAACAGTTAAATTTCTTAGTTTTTTTAACCCCAGGCATCTAATGAGGAGCTGTTCATCATCTCCTAGCAATTGTTTCTCACAGCACTATCCTTCAAGCTTGGAGAATAGGTGCTATTCATTTTTCACCCACAGTGTCTAGTGTATCAAAAATAATAAACGGACATGTTTTCATTGGTGGGTCACTATGGTAGAAGAATTTTAAAGAAACACCTTTTAGATCAGCTTCAGCAGATTTGGCTAAATTGGAAAAATATCATAAAAATGAAATTAACAGCGTCTAAACCTTAACTAACCTGCATTTTCCCCCTGGGGCAGTCAGAGTGTTTGCGGCCCCCTTCTGAGTACAGCAGGAAATGCTACAGACCTATGTAAGAAATGGAAGAAATAGTTGTTCAGGGATGACCCAGTAACACAAAACAAATAAAAATCAAGCTACTCCACCATTCTACATTCATTTGCTGTCTGGTTGTCGAATAGAAAAGGTTCTGAGTATGTAGAGCAATGGTTCTCAACCTTCTTAATGCTGTGACCCTTTAATACAGTTCCTCATGTTGTGGTGACTCCAACCATTGAATTATTTTGTTGCTGCTTCATAACTGTAATTTTGCTGCTGTTATGAATCGTAATGCGAATGTTTGAAGTGGAGGATATCTAACATGAGACTCCTTTGAAAGGGTCATTTGACTCCCCCCACAATGGGTCACAACCCACAGATTGAGAAACTGTCAGCTAAAGGAAGATGAGCTGCCAATATAAAAGGAACCCAGGTTACTTATTGACAAGATGAAGCAGAGCTTAATCCCAAATATCAGTCTTAATTACTTGTTCATTTTATTAGTGCTTTACTTGCATGTATATCTGTGTGAGAGTGTCAGGTCCCCTGGAACTAGGGTTACAGACAGTTGTGGGCTGCCATACAGGTGCTGGTAATTGAACCTGGGTCCTCTAGAAGAGCAGCCAGTGGCCTTAACTGCTGAGCCATATCTCCAGCCCTAGAAATTTGATTTATTTTGTTAGCTACCAGACCATTGACCTTTTGGGATTGTGACAACACAGTCTTATTATTAAATGTATATATCATTATCATAATAAGTGTGAAGATTACTGTGTACTTTTATCTCAAATTTTCTAGAAATTAGAGAAAAAGTTCTTTACAGATAATAGAGTACTCCAAGTCAGTATGGCAGGGCAAAAGTTGAAATACCAAAAGTGATAGTGATATTATAATCATGCTGTGGGATCACACTGTATTTAAGTGGCAGTGCATCTTACTGAGACAACTGCACATAAAAGTCAAATGTCAATCTTTTGCTCTCTAGTATCTGTGATAACAATTTGAGACATTCCTTTCATGCTTTAACTTTGCTGCGTTCTATTCTGTGTGACTGACTGAATAGCCCTGTCCAACCTGGCGCCTTATCCATTCAAGAATAGCTTGAGGTAGACTATTTTTAATTGCATAGATATAGTGACAGGGAAGAAGGATGCAAACTGCTACACAGGAGGTACCTGTGAAGACCTGTCTGTGAAGTACGTTACTCTGCCGACAGCCCTGAGTACTGTGTAAAGTTGTAAATCTTCCAGGAAGAGAGCCTTATCATCACACACTACTCCTCATGTGATGCTGCGTCAAATGGCTTCAAGTCAAAAGGACAAGGACCCTTCAAAAAACACAAAAGGAGAGCGAAAGGAAGGGAGAGGGAAGGGAGGGAAGAAAGAAGCCCTAAATGAAAGTCGCTCCTTATTTCTTTAGTAATGCATTGCCTCACAATCCTAAACAGATCCTCTGACACATTTTGATTAAGTCCTTCATTTTGTCATTCAAATTTAATTCTTGACACTTCTGCCTGAGACCTCTGAAGGCTTCAATTAAAAGTGTGTGCCCCCATGTTTGACTTCAAATTAAATTCTCTAACATTTATATCATTTGCTTTTATAAGATAGATCAGGTTTCTATCATTTTTATTCCTGATAGGTAGCTTGTTTTACAGCATTATCATCTTGGTGATCTGAATAATGTTTAGAATATTACTGAATGCTTAAGTCCATTTTGTGTTTGGCAAGATAACTTCACTCCTACAACTGTCAAAAATTTATGGTGGGACTAAAATACATTTTTCAATTTCAAGACAAATGTTCAGGCATGTTTCTAAATATTTATTTATTTATTTTCAGTTTATTTTTTCACTCTAAATTGTTTATTTGTAATTTTCTTATAATATTTTCTAAAGTTATTTTCATAATGTATCTAATTAATTATTTCAATGACTCAATTTTGGTGTAGACAATATTATTTTTTCATCATTGTTATTCTCTGCTTTATTTTATATCTTACTTCATTTCAGTTGTTCATTTAGCTGGGTGTTGATGATTATTGTTTTATAACTAAATTCAACATCAGGGAGGCTACCTGGAAAACAGGACCCTAAGAAAGACACGGGGATCGCCCAATAACGGAGAAATGGATGAGATCTACATGAACAGTCTGGACGTGAGTGGGGGTAATGAGGGGCGAGTTGCGAGGGAAAGGGAACTTGGGATAGCGGGAGATCCCAACTGGATCAAGAACAGAGACGGAACACAAGGAATGTTCATGGTAAATGAAGACCACATGAGAATAGGAAGAAGCAAAGTGCTAGAGAGGCCCACAGAAATCCACAAAGATGCCCCCACAATAGACTGCTGGCAATAGTCGAGAAATAGCCTGAACTGACCTACTCTGGTGATAGGATGGCCAAACACCCTAATTGTTGTGCTAGAAACTCCATCCAATGACTGAGGGAACTGGATGCAGATATCCATGGTCAGGCCCCGGGTGGACCTCCGGGAGTCCAATTGGCGAGAAGGAGGAGGGTTTATGTGAGCAAGAGTTGTTGGGACCAGGGATGGATGGAATACAGGGACGAGTGGCCAAACGAATGGAAACACATGAACTGTGAACCAATGGCTGAGGGGCCCCCAACTGGATGAGGTCCTCTGAATGGGTAAGACAGTTGATTGGCTTGATCTGTTTGGGAGGCGTCCAGGCAGTTGGACCAGGTCCTGTGCTCAGTGCATGAATTGGCTGTTTGAAACCTGGGGCTTAGCAGAGACACTTGGCTCAGCCTGGGAGGAGGGGACTAGACCTGCCTGAACTGAGTCCACCAGGTTGATCTCAATCCTGGGGGAGTCTTTGCCCTGGAGGAGATGGAAATGGGGGGTGGGCCGGGGAGAGGGGGCAGGGCAGGAGGGGGGAGAACAGGGGAATCTATGGCTGATATGTAAAGTTGAATTATATTGTAAAATAAAATAAAATAAATTCAAAAAAAATTGTATTTAAAATTTTAAATATCTTTTCTTTAATAAAAGTAATTTAAAATTTGTTAATTTTTCAGCTTGATGATGCCAGAATTTATCAAGCTCAATAATACAGATTTTTTTTTTTTGCTTTAAATCATTTGTTATATCTGTAAAGAGTTGAGTGACTCACTGAAAGGCTCAGCAGTACCTCGCTACCTGTCTTACAACAATTGTGTATGTCTCCAGAAACAGGAAATTATATTCCATTGAAAGTGTCTGGAAACTCACTGGAAAGCTCTATACAAATTGTGACATGTTTATTCAGGAAAAACAGCATGACAGATAAGGCCACTAATACCAAGTTTTGTTTCCTTACACTCAGGCACACGGCTGCTGCACTCCCAGAACACTGTGGCAAGCTAGGAAAGCAAGCAGTCCACTCTAAGTGAAATTCCTTCATGTGAAATGGAAGCCAGAAAGTAACTGTGGCCCAAGAACTATCTGAAGCATCAGTTATCTGAGGGCAAAGAAGATGGGTGTGAGTACCACAGACAACCTGACTTCATGAAACTGATGTGGGCCAGTGTCCAACCGTCCATCTAGCTACAAATTTAACAGGTGACCTTGGGGATAAGACACATGCAATGGAATATGACAAACTATTACATATCCCTAGCTGAAGTCTCTACATGTCCTCTGGCTCATTTACACATGAATGAGGGTCCCAGCTATTTTCATATCACCACTTAAAAAGGAATTTTCACATGAACAGAGGACACACAGGGAATCAGAATATAAAATCCAAAGCTAAGATAATGTCTAAAGTTTTAATGTCACACATACACACAGACACAGACACAGACACAGACACACACACACACACACACGCACACACACACACACACACACACACATACACACCCCCCTACATATTCATCCAATAACAAAGAAAATAATAAAGCTCTAAGTACAACCTCTGCTCCACCATGTTGGTACCTGATATCTATGAAAACAAAAAGAAAAATATATCTAAAATAAGTATCTATAGCACAGGGGAGAAAAATGTTCATAAGCAAGTCACTAGACAAACCAACAAAAGAACATAACAACCTTGCCCTGTGGAAGAAAGACAATCCAGAGCTGTCAAGAAATGGTACACACACTTTCTAGATTTTGACAAAAATACATAGAGAATAAGAATAAGTGTTACACATTTAAGAAATAATTAAACAGGTAAGCATATCAAAAAGTCCTCTGATAAGATATAAAGATGGGAATATCTGAGCACTGGGGCAGTGCCACTTCCTGTGCTGGTAACCACACTGAATAAAATGCTGAAGGTGAATTTTGACAGAGAGACAGAGAGACAGAGAGACAGAGACAGACAGAGAGACAGACAGAGAGACAGAGAATGTCTTTCCCCTACCCTCCTCAAATAAATCTGACTCCATGGAGTCCCCTTTGAGCCCTGTGCTGCTGGAAATTGACCCCCCCCACACACACACCAGGCAGCGATAGGCAGCCATTTATTTTATATTCTGCCAAAGAATCTGGCTGCATTTGACTAATGTCCTGAGAAATTAAATATAGGATTAATATAGGATTGAATATAGGATTAATAAATCAATTTTTTTAGTGAAGGAAATTTTTAGAAGCACTGAACTCAGGCTGTGGCGTGGCTACCAGTTAGTCCTCTTATTCAGATCTACAGCAGAAGAGAGGGAGGAAGAGCAAAAAACTAAAAGAAAAACGTGGGTTTTAAAATAAAATTGTGCGGACAATACTGAGCAAAGAAGGGTACAGGAAACAAGGCCTCGGGAATTATGAATGACCAACCTCATTCTCTTCACTGCGCCAACAGGAAAGGTACCTGAGGGTAAAACCCACCCATCCAATGCTCCAACCAGAGAGAATTCAAATTTATGTGACAGGAGAGAGCTTGAATTGAGAACACTACAAAGGGCTTCCTGTTCAAAAATAAATAAAAAGGCAAAAGTGAGCAGAGGACAAGCATTCATCACTCTCTGCTTCCAAACTATGGATGGAATACAACAACGTACCTCAATTCCTTCTGCAATAACTTGCTATATTGAACTTGCTCTCAAACTATGAGGCAAAATAAGCCTTTCCTCTCTTAAGTAGCTTTTTTTGAGACAGTGTGGTCAAAGCAGTGATACACATAACTATACACAAAAAAAGTTTTAGTTATACTAAATATCTAATAAGCTTAGGAGCCTGACAGCTGATGAATGGATAAAGGAAATGTGGTATGTATGTATAAGAATGTTTTATTCAGCCATAAAGAATATGAAATCATGCCATTTCCAGGAAAAAAATTCAACAGGGGATCATCATACTGAGTAAATAACCCAGACCCAAAAAGAAAAGTATTGTCAATCTTCTCTCATGTGTGTCAAAGACGGTTTCTAGAATTTTCATAGATATATAAATTTCATGTGTAACTGAAAATTAAAGTGAAAGTGTCTATGAGAAGGAAGGAGATGAGTAGTAAGGGGCTGCATGGTATGGAAGGGTTATAGTCAAAGTACATAATATACATAAATATTTTTGTGAAAAAATACTACACAGTATATAATTACACACATTATATATATATATAAACAGTTTTCAAGTTACAAACAGATTAAAATGGTCATTCTTCATAATATTAAGACTACAAACATTAAAATGCATACCAGCTGTTTTTCAAACCAACAATATGCCATATATGCTTATAATGGACTACCAGGCAATAGAAAGGAAAAGTGCATTAATACAACTTATACTAGTTGTACTGAGCCTCAAAATCAGGCCAAATGATGAATTCTGGTGTAGAGGATGATGTAATGTATGATATCTTTTTTGAAATGTCAGTGAAACATAAACATTAGGGCATTAGAGTATCTAATACAACTTTGTGCTTGGGGAGGAAGCCACAGTTGGCCACTGGGGCTCTTATTTAGTTGATAAAATATTATGCACTTGGGAAATAATATTTTTAAATCATTTAGTGATGTTTCTCAAAAAAATGAGCTAAATTATGTATGAGTTATCAAAGCAAAAAGTTGCTAAAATTTGTGTTTCTCACCTGAATAAGCATAGTTGGCCTTTTAAATAGGACAAAAATATTATATTTTTCTTTCAAATAAAAAACAATTATCATAGTATTGGTAATATTCAAATTTGGTATCTATTATATGTAAGCCTATCAAGTTTTATATATGTAACCATATTATGAGTAATAGAAACAACATAGTAAAGGTAAATGAATAGATATTCTGTTGAAAATTCAATAAAGTTATTTTTAATGGAAGTTTGGCTATTAATTTCAAAGGAAAAACCAGTGCTTTTTATGAACTATTAGTGTGCATTTGCATTAGAAATATTTACAAGGAATGAAATTAAATAAATAAAATGTAATGCTACCAATATCTTATTTTAATCTTCATAACTATTGGCTGTATATAATATGAATGCTTTTAATGATTGTATTTCAAATAACTTTTGACAAATACTACTTTTCTTTATACATAGGATTTTAAGAGAATTCAAATCACTCATTTGATTTATTTAAAATTGGAGATAGTAGCAGCCATCTCGTACATTCTTGGTTGCTTATAATATTTGTATCATGGATGGTAATATAAATTTGATATATTTCCTTGCATGCTAGACACCTTCCTATAGTCAACAGTGTGTAAGTATGTTCTCAATCATTCTAAGCTTCATTTGGTAAAAAAACAGACAAGTCAGAAGTGATGGATATAGTTTCTTTTCTTTGTTAAAAACATGAAAATTTATCAATTGCTGATTGTCTGACTTCAAATGAATTTGTAAGCTGTATTATTGTGCATTATAAGAGCAATTTCAAGGGCCATTGAGATTGCTCAGCAGTTAAGAGCACTTGGTGCACTTCTAGAGGGGCTGGAGTCAATTCCCAGCACCTCATGGTGGTTCACAGCCATCTGTAACTCCAGTTCAAACCAGGGTTCCATACCCTTTTCTGGCCTCCATGTGACTCTGGGAGCCCAGCTGGCAGACTGGCTCCCATGTTTTATAACAGGGAACTCTTGAGGAGAGAGGGATAAGAGATATTAGATAGAAACAAAGGATAGCCTCGGGAGGGCCTGGATCATTATCCACCGGCCCCTTCTGTCTCTTCTAAAGGGCTATGTAGTGGGTAGCCACTCCAGCTTTGGTCTGGAAGTTCCAACCCCCATTGAGGCTTCCGTAACTATCACGCCTACAAGGCGGGGCCAAGGGAGGGCTTGAAGACCTGAGACTGGGATGCACGGCGCTCTCTTGTTTCCTGGACCTGGACGCGAGAGGTAGACCGAGGAAAGTTCTCCAGAGAAC
>CABHPH010143087.1:11856-25574 GCA_902168325.1 Peromyscus nudipes
GAACTCAGAGATCCACCTGCCTCTGCCTCCAGAGTGCTGGGATTAAATGTGGTGCCATCTAGCAGCCCTGACTATTTATTTTTAAGATTTATTTATTTATTATATATACAGTGTTCTGTCTGCATATAGACCTGCAGGTCAGAAGAGGGCACCAGATCTCCTTATGGATGGTTGTGAGCCACCATGTGGTTGCTGGGAATTGAACTCAGGACCTCTGGAAGAGCAGCCAGTGCTCTTAACCTCTGAGCCATCTCTCCAGCCCCCCCCCTTTTTTTAAGATTTATTTAAGAAGTGGGATTTCTAAGGAAAGGAACGGGAAGGAAGGGGTAGCAAAGGTGTCCTTTGACTTCAGTGTGCCTGTTAAGCTGAGGTTAAGTGGCAGTCAGTTCCCAGCCCAGCTCTGGCTCATAGCTGCTGTTGGCCCCTCCCCCCTCTATCCTCTCTCCCTTCTTCCCTCCCTCCCTTCTCAGTTCTGACAACTGAACCTGGGGCCTTACACAGATGTACACTCTACCATCAAGTGGCATCCCTGAGCCCCCAAAGACATTTCTTGTCGTACTTTATAGTGTTCAAATGTTCTATTGGCTCTGTTTACAAAACTTGTCTCAATTATGTCCACTGCTCTGCACATAAAGGAGGTAGCCAAGCCAGGAAGCCACTATATATTACCTAGCCACGTCCATACTTTCCTTGCCCTGTTATAGTCTCTCTTCAATGTGTGCTCTACATGGATGCTAGAGAAACCACCTTAGAGAGCAAATTGGCTCAGCTCACGTTTGTAACTAAAACTTCTTATGCTGTGGTTCATAGGGTCCTTGATGGACGTCACTGCTCTCTGTGGCCAGCAGGGTCTGTCCAAGCTGGTTCTGCTCCTTCACTGGTTCTTAAATGTGTAATGCAATCTCATCAGTGCGGCTGTCATTATTGTCTGGCACTTTCCGGCTGCACCAGATGGCCAGTTCTTCTCTGATTCAGGACCTTTGCACACACTGCCTTCAACTTACTTGAAATCTTTCTGCCTCAGCCTCCCCCTGGCTCACACATGCTGCTCTTTAGAATGAAAGAGGCTTCCTTTGGTCTTCCTCTGGCTAATTCTTTCCCACTGTTGGGGTCTCAGCTTATGTCTCTGGAGGAGAGATGTGAAACTCCTGACCTCAACTAAACTTTCCCCATGCCCAGAGTTTCTCGGCAGAGTGTCTCACTTTTCTATTGCTGTGATAAAACACCCTGGCGGAAGCAGTTTGGTGGGGGGGGGGGAGAGTTTATTTTGAATTACGCTTTCAAAGAGATAGAGTCTATCATGGCGGGGAAGACAGCAGGCGTGCAAGGCAAGATGGCAGAGGCAGGAGGCTGGCTGGTCACACTGCATTCACACACCCGAAGCAGAGAGTGAACAGGAAGTGGGATGGGTTATAAAAAATTCAAGGTAGACCCCCCCTTGCCCCCAATGACCCACTTCCTCCAGGGAGGCTCTACCTCCCAAAGGTTCTACACAAAGGTTCCCAAAGAACACTGCCAGCTGAGGACCAAGTGTTCAAATATGTGAGCTGGTGGGGGACATTTCACCTCCAAAACACCACAGTAGGCAAGGAAGGAGACATGGCAGAGTCCAAAGGTCCCATATTTGAGAAGGAGGGAGAACACTAGCCCTTCCTAATGAGTTTCCTTGGCCTGAATATGAAGAGCAATTTCCTCACAGGGCCATCTATAGAAGTCACTGGTTAACAAAAATGACAGATGACCTCAGTCAAACATCTTATGAGTAAGGGTGGACAGAACATACCCTGTGGGCTCCAGAGGTCTCCTCTGGGACTTCAAGGAGGTAGGGAAGAGCTAATGCCTCTGGTCAGGAGGTTTTGGAGTCGCTGGAGGGGAAGATTCAAGAATAAACCACAAGAGAAATAGCTGTGGTAAGGACGTTCTGTCTGGTCTGGTTATTTTCTAATCCCTGAAGAGTACTGTCTGTGTCCACAATCCACCCAGCTACGGTGGTGGTGTTATTTTGTTGTTTAGCTATTTATGTGTTAAAGATTTTTCTATTAATGTGTATGCGTCTGTGTGAATGGGGCCAGAGGGGAGGGTGTTGGTTCCCCTGGAGTTGGGGTTACAGATGGTTGTGAGCTGTGTGGCCTGAGTGCTGGGAACTGAACTTCACATCCTCTGGAAGATAGGGCTAAGCCACGCCTCCAATTCTATCAAGTGTAGCTTTTAGGTGAATCCCCAAAGGTAACAATTTCTGTGCCCCCTTTCCTTTCTCATTCAAACACTTTATCAATGTTGCCTTATAGGGCCTTAGTCCAAAAGAACAGCCGTTTAATGTGACACCTTCCTGGTTCCTGGGACCCTGACTGGCACAGCCAGTGTTTGACTCCTCTGCCTACACTTGAACCTGGATGATTCAGGGGCGGAAGCAGGGAGGAGCCTCCAGCACATCCATTTCAACACTGGTTCCACAAACATCTGACTTCGTTTCTTTACATTGTCAAGGAGGCTTTTTAAAGTCCAGCTGCCTCTTATTAACACTGTTTGGGCTGAACCTCTCCCCGCCAGCCCTGCTCTGGGCTGTGCCAGCATAAACCGCCCGGTGGAAGTGGCGGGCACGCCGAGTGACGTCAGAGGCTGGTCTGGCCTTCAGATCTCCGCCCAAGCAGCTGAGAACACAGTGCCTTGGGCCCCTTCCAGAGAGGAGAAAATACTCAGCCCGCTGCCAATGGAGGCCAGCAAGACTTGGGGGAACCAGAGTGTGGAAGGACCTCCAAGGCCAAACCCAGAGGTTGGGACCACCTTAAATGAAGCGTTCTACCTAGGAGGTGGCCGTAATCCCAAGGGCTTTGGATTTTCCTCAATCTAAGGCAGCTAAAAGGAGGTGGGTCTGGGGAGTCATGGGGCCCTGGGTTGGAAAACCTACATTTGCTAGTTGTGCGACCTTGGCCGAGGTACCTATGTGGCTGAGAAGTGTTCCCTCACAGGTACTATGAGAAAAAGGCTACCAGTGCTCAGCCAAGGGGGCTGCCTGGCCTGAGTGTGGTGGGCCCAGAGCAGCGCAGAACCAAACTGGTGCTCAACAAAGGCCTGCTTTCCCAGCATCCCTCCCGTCTCCTCCTTCCCTCTTTCTGCCCCTCCTTCTTTACTCTCATCCTTCACCCTTTCTTTCTCCCCACTTTCCATCTTCTCTTTTTTTCTCCTCCCTCCCACCCTTTCTTCTTGGCTCCCACCCTCCTTCCCTCTCTCCCCTCTTCCTTCTCCCTCGCTCCCCTCGTGCCCTCCTTTTCCTTCACGGAAAAGTGAACACCTGACTATCAGGAGGGGTGGAGGAGGGGATGAAGCCAGTAAGAAGGGCTTAGGAATCAGAGGCGAAGGGAGCGAGGAACAGAACGCAGGCGGGGTGGGAGGGTGCTTGTCCACTGAGTGGTTAGCTGTGTTCGCTCTCCCACAGTCAGGCCACCTGCCCTTTCTCCTTTCTCTCCACCTTCACCCCCCTTCCAGAACCTGGAGACGAGTTCTGGAGCCACAGTGCTGCAGGCAGGACTCTAAGTGAAGTTTTAGATAAGGGACCGCCAAGCTCCCTTAGTCTCCCTCCCCCAACGTAGAGCCCCCCACCGCCACAAAGAGAAGAAGTGATTTCCGGGGAAATCGTGTCCTTAGCACAGACCACCCAGAAGGCTAGATCTGGATCTCTTCAAGAAATACCCTTAGTGAATGACTGGTGTGTAACCATTAGGTATAAAGAGTGAAAACTCAGAATACCAAAACATTGTACATACATACATACATACATACATACATACATACATACATACATAAATATATGTGTGTGTATTATATATGTATATGTATATAATAAATGAGACAGAAAACTTGACAGATAAGTGAACAGCAGAGAATATAATAAAAACTCAAAATAGGAAATCTTAGGGTTTCTATTGCTGTGAAGAGACATCATGACCATGGCAACTCTTAGAAAGGAAAACATTTAACTGGGGCTGGCTTACAGTTCAGAGGTTTACAGTAGAGGTTTACACTTCAGAGGTTCAGTCCATCATTGTCATGGCGGGAAGCGTGGCGGCACACAGGCAGACAGACGCGGTGCTGAAGAGAGTTCTTCATCTGGATCTGCAGGCAGCAGGAAGAGAAGAGAGACACTGGGCCTGGCTTGAGCATTTCAAATCTCAAAGAACACCCCCAGTGGCACACTTCCTCCAGCAAGGCCGCACTTCCTAATAGTGTCACACCCTATGAGCCTCTGGGGGCCATTTTCATTCAAACCACTGTAGCTGGAGAATTTCTCTCCAGCTCCCGCCAAGTCCTGCCAGTCTCCGAGCCCACTTATAAAATAAACACACAGACACTTACATTATTTAAACTGCTTGGCCATTAGCTCAGGCCTATCATTGTCTAGCTCTTACTCTTATATTTATCCCATTTCTATTAATCTATACTTTGCCACGTGGCTCGTGGCTTACCGGTACCTTACATCTTCCTTGTCCTGGCGGCAGCTCCAGGCAGTCTCTCCCTCTGCTTCCTGTTCCCTCAATTCTCCTCTCTGTTAGTCACGCCTATACTTCCTGTCTGGCTACTGGCCAATCAGTGTTTATTTATACAGAGTGATATCCACAGCAAACCACCACAGAAGGGCTGGCGAGATGGCTTAGTGGGTAAAGGCACTTGCTTTCCAAGGCTTTTGACCTGAATCTAATCTCCAGAACCCAAACAGACGTGGAAGGAGAGAAATGGCTCCACATTTGCATGGTGGCTGACACACATCAAACCCACACACATAATAAATAACTAAAACCCTTCCAAATACATTGATGCTATCCATGAATTAAGAAATATACATGGGAAACAAGAACAGGATGCTTTATTTTTTTTTTGAGAATTTCATACATGAGTACTAGCTTTACATAATTTCCCCCTTTTCTTCCCTCTAGCCCTCCTGTGTTCTCCCTCGCCACCCTTACTCCCTCTCAGATTCATGGATTCTTCTTTGTTGTTGTTGAACACACATATGCATACATACAGATATATAAGTACAACCTCCTGAGTCCAGTTAATGTTGCTTGTGTGTATGTGTTTAGGGCTAATCACTTGGGACTGCACAACCTTTCAGGAAGCTCACCCCTGGGGAAGACTGCCTCATCTACCTTGAGATGCCAACTTCTGCTGTCATTTTATAGATCTTGCTTAGGCAGCCATATTGGTGAGATTTCGTGGGTACAGCCCAGCCCTGTCAGACATGGAGGATACTGTCTCACAGCAGATGTCCTGATTCTCTGGCTATAATAATGTTTACACCTCATCTTCCTTGATGTTTTCTGAGTCTTAGTTATAGTTATATAGTATAGGTATAGTTATAGTCTTAGTTATAGGTATATTGTACTGTAGATGTATCTGCTGGGGTTGGGGTTCCCATAGTGAGTTATTCTCTGTATTTTGACCAGTTGTGGCTTTCGGTGATGGCTGTTGTTAATAAAAGCTTCTTTGATGGGGATGGGGCAGGGTAGAGGAGCTACCCTTATTTGCGGCTGTAAGGGCAGATATCTAGAATGAAGTTGGGAAGAATACTGGTTAGGATCCATGCCTCACCAGCCACAGGGAGTTGGCTGGGTTTACAGTACCAAGCATGATTTCCCTTCTATTGAGCTGGCTTTATGTCCAATTAGATGGCTGTTGGCTATTCCTAAGAAGTAAGTGCCATCACTGCACCTTTGGGGATATTTTGCCAAGCTGGCCATTGTGACTTGTGGGTATTGTAGCTGGGTAGGACTGTTGATTGCATCCCTCCTTCAGTGACTTGCATAACACCTTCCCCCATTTTTTCCAAATTTCCCCTTCATATCAGCTTGTTGCTATTAGACCCCTCTCTAGCCCTGCTTCTCCCCCAACGCCTCAGTCCATGGAACCTCTTTACTTGCCTGGCTTCTCATGTTACTTCAGGCTGTATACTCAAATCTAAAGATTTGGAGCTAGGAACCACATGTGAGAGAGAACACGCAGCCTGTGTCTTTCTGAATGAGTCACCTCACTCAGTATAATATTTTTTTAGTTCCACTTATTTATTGGTAAATTTCATGATTTCGTTTTTATTTAAGGATGAATAGTAGTCCATTACATGTATATATCATATTTTCGTTATCCATTCATCAGCTGAAGGACACTTAGGTTGTTTCTATTTCCTAGCTATGTGAGTAGAACAGTCATGAATGTGACTAAATAAATATCTATGGAGTAGGATGTGGAGTCCCATGCCAAGGAGTGATCTAGCTGGGTCATGGTAGATTTATTTTTATAGTTTTGAGGGTTCTCCACACTGATTTTCATAGTAGCTGCACCAGTTTGCAATCCCACCGACAGTGAATGAGGGCGCCTCTTTCCCCACATCCTCACTGCCATTTGTTGTTGGTTTTAGCCATTCTGACTAGGGTTTGATAAAATCTCAATGCCACTTTAGTTAGCATCTCCCCAATTGCTAATGATGATGAACACTTTTTGTGATAATTCTTAGCTATTTTTATTTCTTTTTTTTTCTGCTAACTTTCTTTTCAGAGCCATAGTGTGTAGTAGAAATATTTCCCGTGTCCCACCAGGCCTGAGATTGGGACAAATCTCTCTCACTTGCAGTCCCACAGCTGCTTATAAAATAATCTATCAGAGGCTTAATATTAATTACATGCTGTCGGGCCTATGGCTAAGAATTTTTGCTAGCTAACTCTTTCATCTTGAATTGACTCATTTCTTTTAATCTATATATTGCTGCATGGCCGTGGCATTACTGGCCTGCTGGCACGTTGTTCCTTGGGCAGAAGGCTGGCGTCTCCTCTGCCTCTGCTTTTCTTCTTCCTCTCTCTTTCTTGGATTTCCTGCCTGGATATAACCTGACTCACCATAGGCCAGAGCAGCTTCTTTATTAACCAATCATAGCAACACATATTCATAGTGTACAGAAAGATAATCCCACAGTCCATCTTTAAAATGGGACTTTTTTTTGTTGAGTTCTTTATATATTCTGGATTTCTGGATTAATATTCTCTCTGTTAGATGGATAGCTAGTGAAGATTCCCTCATTCCTACTCTGGGGAATTCTTCTTTACTTGATTTTTTCCTTTGCTGGACAGCAAGATTTTCAGTTTTATGAGGTCCTGTGGTGATATATTGTGTCCCCCAATATATTGTGCATCCTAATAAACTTATCTGGGGTCAGAGGACAGAACAGCCACTAGATAGACATAGAGGCCAGAAAATGGTGGCACACATGCCTTTAATCCTATCACTTGGGAGGCAGAGATCCATCTGGATTTCTGTGAGTTTAAAGCCACACTGGAAACAGCCAGGCGAGGTGACTCACGCCTTTAATCCCAGGAAGTGATGGCAGAAAGCAGAAAGGTATATAAGGCATGAAAACCAGGAACTAGAGCTGGTTAAGCTTTTAGGCTTTGGAGCAGCAGTTCAGCTGAGATTCATTTGCATGAGGACTCAGAGGCTTCCAGTCTGAGGAAACAGGATCAGCTGAGGAATTGGCAAGGTGAGGTGGCTGTGGTTTGTTCTGCTTCTCTGATCATCCAGCATTCACCCCAATACCCAGCTATGGGTTTGTTTTTATTAATAAGACCTTTTAAGATTCATGTTACAAGGTCCCATTTGCTAATTGTTGGCCTTAGTTCCTGACAAAATGGATTCTTATTCAGAAAGTCCTTTCCCAAACCTGTGTCTTGTAGAGTACTACCTGTTTTCTCCTAGAAGTTTTAGGTTTCACAGTGAAGTCTTTGAGAACCAGCGAGATAGCTTAGAGGTTTAATGTGCTTACCACCAAGCAAAATGATCTGGGTTCAATCCTTGAGACTCACATAATGGAAGGAGAAAACCAACACTCACAAGTTGTCCTCTGACTTCCATATGTGGGTCTATGCATATATATATATATATATATATCTCACACAAAATAATATGATGTAATTAAAAATGAGTGATATTTTTAGACACAGCCACTCTATATTTTAAAGGTGGGAGAAGCCTGAGAAAAATTATAAGCTAAAATCCAAGGAGATGGATGGAGTTAAAGAGATGGGTGAAGAGGGAAAGTATAGAAAAAGAGGAAGAATTCATGCTACACAGATGGTGTCCAAAACTGAAGAGGAATGAACTTTGAAACAACTGTCTGGAGATGGAACGTAGGTCTAGATTGAGAAATATTTTGGTTTTGGAGACAGAGGGAGATTAACTGGAAGATATCCTTTCTTTTCAAAATCAGATGAAAAAATGCTTTATGGACAATGGAGGTACCTGGTTGCTATGGAGAAGGCTCATAGAGACTGTGGAATATGAAATCTTGCTGCAGACCATGAGGAAAGAATGCCAGCTGCAGAATGAGGCAGGTCTCCTGAGCAGAGGCTAGACTTCAGCTGAGATCAAACACTGTGTGCTGGGAATGGCTGCTCTCCACAGTTGTTGTGAGTTCTGCTTTTCATCCTGGGGAGCATGGAGCTTGGCTTCTTGACTTCTAGATGAACTTAGCAAAAAGGCAGGATGCAGCAGAAGAGGGTAGGTATAGAGGGTGTTAATATTCTGCTGGCCTGGTCTGGTCCAAATGAGATGGAGATGAAACAGGAATGTGAAAAGCCTTGGACAAAAGGTATCAAGGGCTTGGGCACTCCGGGAAGCAGGAGAGTAGAGTGGAAATAGGGAACGGGTTGCTTGCTTCCATGACAGAATGTCTCCCTGGAGGAGGGTCCTGAGGTCCAAGAGACAAAGATTTTGGAAGTGAAGTAATTGTGGTGTAAACAAGTGATTTGGGGACATAGAGCTGGGAGGACTGTCACCCAGGTGGTGGCAGTGCATAGGGTTGGGATGAAGGCTACTATCTGCTTGGCAGTGTTTAGTGAGTACTATGGGATTTTCTAGGGCAGACATGGATGCTATGAGGAGAGTGAGGGGGGAGAAGAGCCAGACAGCATGCATGCCAAAGGGAAGGGCTTTCCAGATAGTGAAAGCCACGTGTCCCAGCTCTAATGGAGGAGTGTACTGCCATCTCAGGGGACCATGGAAGGAAGTGTGACCTTAAAGAAGGTCAGCTTTAGCTCAGTCAAGTTGGCAGAAGGAACTTCTTTCTAAAAACTTGTTTTCAGTCACTTATATGTATACACAGGGATGGGTTTCATGATGGCATTTTCAATGATTTGGTCACGTTCAAGGATACAGCCAATCATGGTGGATGAGATGGTTAATGTTGGTTGTCAACTTGACAGGATCTGGAATCACCTGGTGACGAACCTCTGGGCATGCTTAGAGTAGATTATCTTGTGAGCCAAAATCAATTCTGTTCCCCTTCAATTATGTTGTCAGGGTGTTTTATCACGGCAACAGAAGGAGTAACCACTGCACTGTCCTTCCCTCCCCTCCCCTCTCCTCCCCTCCCTTCCCCTTCCCCCCTTCCTATCCCTTCCTCCCTCCTAGGAAGATCAATCCATGTGAGTCCATTTAATGGGTAATAGGGATTTATTAAGATATAAATTGAGGAAATACACTCACGAATACAGAAGGGAGTAGACAGCTGAAGTTGTCCTTCAATCTGACCGAGCAGAGCGAATCCATCTCTCAGGCAGCAGGGAGAAGGGGCATGTGACCCTTCTCTCTTTCCTTTTAAGAGGTCACATACCAGGCAGGAAGCACCGCCTCCTTCGGGCCCTATAGCCCAAGGTCATGGGCAGAGCAAATAGCACTACACCCTCCGTCCCTCCCTCCTCCTTTCCCTCCCTTGTTTCATGGTTGTCTTCCATCCATCGTGTCTCCATTTCTGTCCAGGCTGAACTCCTTCTCATACAATGCTTTGCTTGGATCCTTGGTGAAAACAGTGGTCCTCATCCGCCTGCCCATCTTTGAGAAATTCTCCCTCATCCCTTAGGATTCAGTTCAGCGGAAGGTTTCTCTTTGGAGTCTTCTTGGGCCCCAGCTTTGACTCCTGCCAAGTCTGTGTACTTAGGAGCATTAGGGTCTAATGAACAGAGTAAGGAGTGTGGAGGGAGACTGCCCTGGGTACCCTGATGCCTTGAGCAGGGAACTCTTGATTGTGACCCTTGGCTTTGTCATCTGTTGACTGGAGATGGTATGTAAGTTACAGTGATCCCAAGGGTCATCTTGATGTGTGGGTGGCGCCAGTGTGCAGTTACCACTCAGTAAGTGCAGCAGCTCGGCAACCAAGGGAGGGGCCAGTCCCTGGTCTTCTCTGATGGGGGTCCTCTTGTCACAGCGGTGGCAGAATGTGAGTCTCTTTGGAGGGGCCGTGTGGAGGACAGGGTGTCACAAGTGGAGGCTCCCAATGGAGCATCTGTCTGTGTTGAGTCTGCGTGCCCACGAAGGGTGTTTGGAAGAGTAGATCCCGTGTTGCCTCTCCCTGTCTTCTGACCTATTTTCTCCTCCTTTGCCCCAGTCCTGTTCACAGGAAACTCCACTCCTTCCTCCCAGGAAATGTAGAGTGAGCCCCTCCCACTTCCTTTTTCCTGGTGCTTTATATATTTGAATATCTCTTACTGATGGAGTTGTCCCATTTTTTTTTTCATGGCTTCTCTAATAGGAGAGGAGGTGGGCTCTAATTCTTTGTTTTTAAATATTTCATATATTATATCCCAACCAAGTTTTCTCCTCCCTCCTCTCCATTCGATCCCTCCCACCTTCCACCCTCCCCATCCACTCCTCCTCCATTTCCCTTCAGAAAAGGGCAGGCCTCCCAGGGATATCAACCAAACATGGCATATCAAGCTACAATAAGACTAGGTACCTCCCCTCATATTAAGGCTGGATGAAGCAACACAGTAGGAGAAAAAGGGTCCCCAAAGCAGACAAAAGCATCAGAAACATGGAAGGCAGCACTCCTGTGGAAGGGATGCAGTCTAGGAATAATATTCACAGCCTCATCTTTTGGTCCCTGGCATATAGAGATTGTATTCATGAGTTTTAGGGATGAAGTGCAAGTCTCCGAAACCAGACATTGACTCTGCTATGTGGACCTTTGCCTCTCTAACCTGTGTATCTCCGGGCACGCACCTATGACCTTGGCCTTAGGGCAGGAAGGTTCCATTGCTTTAGTTAGTGTTGACTCACCTTAGCCCATAAAATGGAGCCCCAAACAGCTAGCTTAGGTGGGTCACGTCCTCACAAATCATCCTTTTCATTCAGACTTTGTATCTGTAATGCACTGTGGTAGTTTTTCAGAAAAGTTTTGATATTCTTTTGTTTAAAATGTGTACTGATCATCTTCAAAATGTAAATTTATTGACTAATTACATAGTTCTCATATGAGTTGTTGTTATGATATAAAATCCTGTGTTCTTGAGGCTGTAGAAATTGCTCAGTGGTTAAGGTTGTTTACTGTATTTCCAGCGGACCTGAATTCAGACTCCAACACCCACATTGGATGGCTCATAGTCAACCAAAACTCCAGCATCAGGGGATTTGACATCCTCTACAATTCACCTGCAAACACATGGCACATATACACACAAATAACAGCAATAATAAACAACCACGTTCTTTCCCCAATCTTTAAATCTATGCCCTCTTTGGGCTGTGAGCCATCTGAGGGTGCTGTGTCCTCTGGAAGAACAGCCAGTGCCCTGAACTGGTGACTCAAATCTCTGCAGCCCCCATGCTTCTAATTTTATAGCGAGGAAGGATTTCCTCACACTACCTCATGCGCTGCCAGGCCAAGACAGAAGCACAGATCTCGTTTCTGGTTCCCTGGATATTCAGACAGTGCAAGGCATTTAGTTTTTCTGTTGTAATCTCTGAACATGTCTGGCTAGACATGTTTAAGGTGAAAGAAAAGTTGCAGATTAAGTTGTTTTTTTGATTTTCAGAGTTAGGCCAAAATTGACACCTCATTTAATCATAAGCACGGGCACAGACTGACTGTTGCCCGGCTCTGTTTACAGCACCCTACAAGATAGTTCCTGTTTGCTTTGAGGCACAAACTGTCTGTGTTTATATTTCAGGGCTCCTTGAAGACCTTGCCCCTATTTTCTCTTTATCCCCCACTTTTATCCTTCATTTTTAGTTTATAAAAAAAAACCCGAAATTGCCCCCAAACCATACAAATGTAGCAATCATGCCACCCTTAATCCTACAAAGAAAAGCAGCTTGTGTCTTCCTTTTAGTTCTGCTATGGGGCCTGGTGGGATGCTGGGTCCTGTAAGCTGTGCAAAGGGTGAAAAGCCATGAGGCTGGGCTATGGGGCCTTCTTGTCCCAGATCCCACATCTCACATCGGATGATCCTGGATTGCCTTGGACTAATAGGAAGAGTTAATGAGCTGTGGCAAAGTTTTTTTGGAGGGAGTCAACTGCTTCCTGTAGTCTTGACTGTGTGCTGGAGCAAGGCCTCTTTGAGAATGGTCCCACCCTCTCAGGGGCCTGAGAAAGGACAGGTGTCTGGAAGCTGTCAGCAGGTTTACAGGCATCCTGGCCAGCACACTGTGTAAGGAAGCAGACTTCCAGGGTTCACGTCCCTTGTCGGAGGTTAGGCCAGTTAGAGGTCAGGTATACTTAGGTCTGTTTTGCCAGAACCTTCTGGAGGAACCACAGGCAAGCCTTCTACTAGAGATCTGTCTTTCTGGGAATGCTTTGTTATCTGATGGTCCACGGACAAATACTGAAAGGCCTGGATCCTTTTGAAATCTGTTTCGTGACTTGGTAGTCTGCTCAAATGTCCATTGTCTCTCTGTGTGGGCACAGCACAGAATAAAAGCTTGTCACAGGCACAAGTCTAGCAAGCTGGCTTGTTACCGGCCTGTGACCTTGGTAAGACAGTTCATCTGTGAAGGGACTGTATTAGTTCCTTGTTCTGTTGCCGTGACAAACTACTGGACTGAAACATCGGAAGGAGGAAGGCTTTAATTTGGTTCACAGTTTGAGGGTACAGTCTGTCATGGTGGAGAAGTCACGGTAAGTGGGAGTGTGAGGCAGCCGGCCCCATTGCACATACAGTTGGTACGCAGAGACAGAGAAGGATGCTGGCACTCAGCTCTCCTTCTCACTTATTATTTATGTATTTAGTTCAGGACCCCAGCCCAGGGAAAGGTGCTTCTCAATGTGAAGTTGGGTTTTCCCACTTCAATTAATCAAATCTCCAAACTCTCCCATAAGCGTGGCCAGCAACTTGTCTCCTAGGTGATTCTGGGTCCTGTTAAGTTGACAATCATTATTAGTTATCACAAGGTCATACCTGGACTAGAAAATGGCATTTAGCTCCAACATGATGTGGGGTTTATGATATCCTTTAAACCAGTGGTTCTCAATCTTCCTAATGCTCATGTTGTGGTGACCCCTCAACCAAAAAAATTACTTCCTTGCTACTTCATAACTGTAATTTTGTTACTGTTAGGAATCATAATGTAAATGTCTGTGTTTTCTGATGGTCTTAGGTGACCCATGTGTTGAGAACCATAGTTTTAAATACTTAAGACTGACTTCTAGAAAACATTGGGAACTCATGATAAGGTCAGAGAGACTTCTCTCTGTAAGGTTCTTGGGGCTCCAGGGATAGCTCAGTGGCAGTGCCTTTTCCTAGCATCATGCGCCCACCTGCTTGGTTTGACCCCCAGCTCTTAGGTCAGTTCTTTGCTTTTGCTGAATGAGATCATAACTGTGTAACAGTGCTTGCTCTTGCACACTGTTTGAGGCCTGGGATTGGCTGAATGAGATCATAACTGTGTAACAGTGCTTGCTCTTG
>CABHPH010143087.1:25584-44895 GCA_902168325.1 Peromyscus nudipes
GGGATTGGCTGAATGAGATCATAACTGTGTAACAGTGCTTGCTCTTGCACACTGTTTGAGGGATTGGCTGGGATTGGCTGTCAAAGGATTCATTTCTGGATCCTACATGGTGAGTCAGCCAAATGCGACTCGTTGGGTCATCAGGCTTTTGAACTAAAATATTGCTGCAATGACTATGGCTGTTGGTGGTGATATACTTGTAATTGGTCTCTGATGTTCCTCTCCCTGGTAGGAGGGAGGAAGAAAATGCTACCAAAAGAATATTCTTGAATGACTACAGTCATGTGATGTGAACACCTGCCTTCTTCTGCTCTGTTTGGTACCCGTTACCTAACAGGTACCCCATGCTGCAGGAATACCCACCTCTTCCTCCAACTCTCCATCCCTTGCAATAGTCCAGCTAACTACAAGCTGAATTTATTCCCGGTAAACTTTCTTGAATTCATTCTTTGTAAATTCACTAAAGGGAACAAGGCTGACAATCTGCACCTCTCCCCTGGAGTCAGGTTGTCTTGACAGTTAACCTAAGTGCTCAACAATATATAGCAATAATCACTCTAAGGGCAACCGAGGTTATTAGTGGAAGTTAATTTTGACAGATCATTAGAAGGCTTTGCTACCTGAAGGGAGCTGGCTTCTTAGCAAAGCCATCATCATGGAGAAAATGGAGAAAAAGATTTGAGAGCAGCATTGAAGACATCAAAAAGAACACACGTTCAGACTACACACCCTGGGAACTTGCTTTCACCCAGAAGCATTTGATGCTTCTGAATTTCAGACTGAATCTGTAAAGAACTGTAATATTTTCACCATGCAAATGAACCACAGGAGTAGGAGAAGAAAGAAAAAAGAAGGAAGGAGAAAGAGATGGAGGGAGAGGAAAATGACAGTTTTGGATGTTTCTGCCTGGAAATGGTGGTAGCTCAGACAGATTCATGGACTTTAGACAATAGAACACAGTGGCTTACTTCTTTACAAAGTTAGGTGTGGTCAACACAGCTATAGTTACACTTGTAGTTGACAATTTAATAAAAACTTGTATTTATTTTCTTCAAGTTCTCTCTCTCTCTCTCTCTCTCTCTCTCTCTCTCTCTCTCTCTCTGTGTGTGTGTGTGTGTGTGTGTGGTTGTGCACATGCATGCAAATGTCCATGGAGGCTAGACGATGACATTAATTTCCCTGGAACTGGAGTTGTAGAGAGTTGTGATTCTTTCTGAGTTAGCAGGACACTGTCCAGAGCTCACTTGATTCTTCCAGCACTTGCCTTGGCTTCACTGTGGGCCTTGAGATGTTCTTGGTTCAGGCTGTAGTGGAGGACTTGTAACTGACTCAGGCTGGAGTCCCTGCACAGTAGCTGGTTTCTGCTTGTGAGAACTCCGTTTCCTTCCACTCTGCCCTTACATATATCACAGAGGGGAAGGTAGCAGTGGGTGAAATGCTTCTCACGACCAGATGCATGTGCTCCGGGCCATCTTCTTCTGAAATGGAGATTTCACGGTGACTTTTATAGAGCAGAGGCAACCATTTCTGAATTCCCTTTTCAGGCTGGGAATGCAGGGGAATATTGTGGAGCCCGGGCTTCATTAGTTACATACCTTTAGCATTCTTTCAGTGACCAAAACATTTTTTATAGACATCTCAGCAAGTCTTCCTGAAAGTGTTTCTCTACATGTGTGACACAGAGCAGAAGACTGAGCCAAAAGGAAATAAGGGTCCTTTAAAACAGATGCAAGATAGCTCCATGACATGTGGTTTGCATAGAAACAACTACAGAATAAATTGTATTTGTTTGTGTGTGTGTATGTGTGTGTGTGCGTGCGCGTAAGCACACATGGCACGGCATGTGAGTAGAGGTCTCAGGGCAACACATGGGTCCGTTTTCTCCTTCTACCATGTGGGTCTAGGGATCAAACTCAGGTCTTCAGGTTTGTTGAGAAGTATCTTTGCTCACCAAGCGCTCTCACTAGCTCTGATAGGATACTTTGAAAACATTCTTTTCTATTTTTTTTCCCCTAAGGCAGATCACCTCAAAGCACCAGTTTTTGTTTAATTGAAAAGAATCAGCTCACAACCTCAGTAAATTCACCTTGGAAGTAAGAAGCACAATGGGGCGGAAGAAGGTAAAGACCTTTGAGTCTGCCTTGGAGGAGTAGTTAGTTCCTCCAGTCTGTTTCTCTGTTTGTGCTTTGGGTGGTCACCATGACACATGAGTCAGTTAGGCTGAGCTTCCTGGGACTGTGGCACTGTGCATCTCTGAGTTCTGACTGTGCAGAAGTACAGGTGTCTATCTTGGAGTCATGCTGTGTGTCCAGGGGAGGTCCACTGGAGACCCTGTAGCCATGTTCCTGTCACCTTCACTCATGTGGCTGGTAAGCCACAGCAGTGTGGACAGGGATGCCCACAGGCCAGTTGCTACTGCTTTCATGTCAGGAGCTGGACCTAATCATATGGTCTCACCCAACCACTGGCCACTATTATATGATGTCTGTTTCATTAAGCAAAAAATTACCACTGGAAACTACTTCCCAAGTTTAGTTTGAGTTATTGCATGGGATTCACAAAATTATATTTCTTCCCTCTAGTGTACTGTTCAAAATTTTGGGTGATTTCTGTTGGCTTGCCAACAGTTCATTTGATTGTTACATTGACCACAGTGTTCAACAGGAATGTTTTTCTTTTTTTTTTCCTCTTTGGATATTTTCTTCCATGGGTGGGGACCTGCCAACTTTACAGGCTCTTCTTTATTCTAATGTTGGGGGCATGGGCTGTGATGGTCATCATCCAGGTTTTCCTAGGACCTAGGAACATCCTGGTGTATGGGATGTATGGTCAAAACTGGGAAATTTTGGAATCCAGGACTCAGAAGCCCATTTGTCTCATGTGAGAGCTTTGCTCTTGGCTATGGTATTTGTCACTAATGAAGGCAATCTCTTGCTCACCCATTGAAGATTCTACCTCACATCAGAGGCTATCAAGA
This sequence comes from Peromyscus nudipes, assembly GCA_902168325.1. NCBI lineage: Eukaryota > Metazoa > Chordata > Mammalia > Rodentia > Cricetidae > Peromyscus > Peromyscus nudipes. The sequence continues at coordinate 28,562 of CABHPH010143087.1, forward strand.
GTGATGCTACTTGTGGGGTTTCTTAAACCCAAACCTTGGGATTACATCCCCCCTCCCCAAGATCTCTCCATGGATTGACCTGACTCCCTTGGCTCCCTCCCTAAAGAATGAGTCCAGATCTGAAGCAGCTTCTCCAAAGTAAACATCCCCAGGGGACTACCAAGTTTGGTCTAGTGGAGGTCGAGGATCAGCGTTTATTTATCTATTTGGCTTCTGTAGTATAATTTCTCCAAAGTCCAATAATGTTTAGATAAGCAGTCCCTTGATGATTAAGGGTAGGGACATCAGATCAAAGCAGGGCCAGAAGATCCAGGGTGGGTGGGAATGAGTCAGGCAGGATGGGGGTAAGAGCTGGGCCACTCACATCACACCAAGGTGGGTCTAGGTGGTGGGGCAAGTCACATGACGCTCTTTGCTTGCTCAGTGAGCAAGATAGCCATGACACAGTGGATACTGTGGGTGCGTTGACACAAAGCAGCAACAGAGTCATGTAAGATTCCCTATAGCTGTTTAGACCAAAACATCGGGACAGAAGTTGTTTTCTTTCATTGCCCTTAAGTTTCCACATATCTTGGGTAAAGCAAGCATAAGAAAGAAACAGAAACTCCCCTGGTTAAGCAACTTTCTGTTCTCTCTGCTCCACATATTTATTTACCCATCAGTGTCACAAATAGGGGCCCTTAAATGACTACTATGGCTAGTGTTCAGTTGCTTTGAATATATCCTTGCAATGCTTATAGCCACAATATTTAGCAAACAGCACAGTGCAGGCACTGGCCAATCAAAACAGAATCTGGTCCATCATGTATTTGAATATGCAAATTACCTTGTTAATATCTCTCTTCAGGGAGCAAGGATTCCTGAATTTTGTAATTGAGAGTCTGCCAATTGATCATGCTTTCTGGAGCTCCAATCCTCCTGACTTGCTCTTTTCTTTCACTTTTCCTTTTAATGTAGAACTTTTCAAAGGATAGTGTGCTAAGAGGCTGTTACATGGGACCTGGAGAGCATGGGGATGGGGGGGACTTGTGCAAGATGCTGAGGTTGCGTAGTCCCTGGTCACCAGAGCCAAGGGTCACTTCATTTCTGGTTTCCTTCATTTTTAAGGAGTTTCTTGGTGACACATTGGCTTCCAGCTGTCTTTCCATTCCGTGATTTGCTCCCTAAGAGTTGACACTGCTGATTATGAGGCATTTTGAGGTCATCCAACCTGATCTGGGCCATCAACTATCTTCCTTGTACATGCAGTGAGGTTTGCTGAGGGGAAACACAAGCCTTTCTCGAAGGCAAGGCACAGGGGCACAGGCTTTGGTCTCCCTGTGTTGGTGTGCCCAGTGGTCTTTTCTTTCTCTGAGGTTGTACAGATGGAACACAGAATGGGGAAGTCAGCCTCTCTCTCTTCCATTCCTCTTCTCCCATACATTCTTCCCATTCTTTATGGAAGGTGGAAATGAGGGAAGAATTCTTTTGTTCAGAACAGAAAGTCAGGTTTGGGTTATCTTCCCCTAGGCCATCTTCACTGTCAAGGAGATAAGAATGTCTTGATTCTTCTTCCAGGGCCAACTCACCAGGGCTGGTGAAGCCAGCTGCTGTAGGCTCAGGTCAAGGTCTATATTTAAAGCAGGTTTGGGATCCTATGGCCTGGGTGGCTGGTGACTTTGGTTATATCTGTAAGTATGCTCTCAGAAATGGGAAATATTTCCGAGTCTCCCACAGATTAACAGAGCTGGATACAGGCATTGTTTCAGTTTACTGGCAGCTACCACATCTTTGCTTCAAACATGATTAGTGTTCATTTGTTGGGCAAAGTGATGAGTCTATTTTTTTTAAAGTTTTATTTGTAAATCTCTTATGTATGGGTGTTTTGTCTTCATGGATTTCTGTGCACCACATATGTGCAGTGCCAGCAGAGGCCAGAAGAAGATGTCAGGTCCTTTGGAACTAGAGTTGCAGATGGTTATGAGTTGCTATGTAGGTGCTTGGAACCCAACCTGGATCTTCAGCAAGAGCAGCAAATGCTCTTAACCACTGAGCCTTTAGAACCACTGCAAAGAGATTATAAGATAATATCTTATAATGACATTTTCATTCTATCCTATCATGTTCTTTGACTGCATTCAGTCTCCATCATCATCTACCACCCTCCATTTCCTGCCTTACTAGTCCTTTTCATCTTCTGACGTAGTCACCCTTCTACATTGATGGTGTATATGTGTGTAAAATCTAGGACTCATGTATTAGAGAAAACATGATTCTGTGATATTTGTCTTTTTGGGGTTGGCTCATGACAGTTTCTAGCTCTATCCACTACCCAGTGAACAGTATATTTTCATTTTTCTGTATAGCAGGGTCAAATTCCATCACACACACATAAACATAATAGTGGCATACACCACATTTTCTTTTTCCATTCATCTGTGGATAGATGCTTGGGCTGATTCTACAACTTGGCTATTATACCATGGCCTTTTCTATGTTGTTAATGTCTACCAGTGCTCCTAAGGTCTAGGAGAAGCCTAAGGGTTGCTCTTGACTTAGGCATAACTGAAGAAAATCATCAACTTGCATAAGACAAGAGAGAGAGAGAGAGAGAGAGAGAGAGAGAGAGAGAGAGAGAGAGAGAGAGAGAGAGAGAGAAAGAAAGTAATACAAAGCTGGATTATCCAAACTGCTTGTATTGTTGGAACTCAGAACAATTCTCCAGGCATGGGAGTTGCTAGTTATCTATGGTTTCTAGAAGAAGATGTGTGTGAGCTTCACCTTGAAGAATGTGTGAGGGCAGAGTAAATGGACCAAGATGGGAGGGTAAAGTGTAAGGGGTGGAGGGAATAGGGAAAGCTAGGGGTGAGGGAGGTAGGTTAGGAATCAGCCTGCTATCATTTCATGATCCATTGGGGGCCTTTAGGGAGCAGTCTGAGAAGCTAAAGACAAAATACCAAACAGGAAGCAGGACGAGTGTGTGGGGGAAATGGGGGCAGCGGCTTGTTTAAAGAAGGAGGCTTCTGTGGTTTAGTAAATTTGTTCTGTGACCTAAGATTTCAGAGAAGCTAACAGTTTAGCAATTACCTTGATGAGCTTGCTGAGTAGGCTCAGCACTTCCTCCTGGATGATTTGTCTTTTCCTGATTTACTGGGGGAGCCATGATGGTGACCACAGAGGTGAAGATGATACTTTCTGTAGCTTTCCTCTATGTACAGGTTCTGAACAATCAGAAAACATATGGCCTCATGTGGGAGCAGCTGTCTGAGCTGGTCTATCAGTGAACCATTAGTTTTGGATCATGTTAAGTGTGAGTAGCTGTCGGGGAAGGCTTGGGGCATAGGTACTAGAGAAGGAATTGGATCTTTGAAAAAACATTTTGGTTCGTGTGCGTGTGTGTGTGTGTGTGTGTGTGTGTGTGTGTGTGTGTGTGTGTGTATTCATGTGCCTGTGCACATGTGGAAGTCAGAGGACAACTTGCAGGCATCAGTTCTCTCTTTGCACTCTGTGGGTCCTGGGGATCGAACTCAGGTCTTTAGGCTTGGTGGCAATCGTCTTTACCAACTGAGCCGTCTCATCTGTTTGAAGCAGTGAGTTTTTAATATATCCTTATCTTTTTTCTTTTATCACCATGGGCATATCTATGTATTTTACTAGTAGCACAGTTACACTGAAGATGTGTGACTGGGCAGTCTCATTCATATTTAGCTCTAAGTGATGCCTTCCTTATTTTGTAGCTGAAATTAGACTGTGGAGAGGTTAAATGATATATTCTAAGTCATACAGTGAGAAAAAAAGGAGAAATGTTAATTCTTCTATTCCTTGGTTGCTAGCCCCTGTTTTTATGTTGCTAACAGATTTCCTGAATTCATACCTTTTGGGGTTGAATGAAAATTGGGGAAGATGACAGATGTAGAAAGTAAAAAGAATATTCTAGAGTAGTATGTGCTAAAACATTATCATCGACAACTAATAGCTAAACAGGTGACTCCAGGTCTATGGGGGACCTGATGCACTGGGAGGCTTTGGTTCAGGTGAGGAAGTCTTCCATAGACTCAACATCTTATCACTGAATGGAAGAATAAACTTTTGTTCTAGGTCTGCTGCAAGGGCAAACCTACCCTTCTGGAATGTTCTTCCTTGGAGATAATTATTCCTCTGTTTTGGAACATTTGTTTACATTGTGTGATGATGTATCACTGTGATTGGTTTAATAACTGAATGGCCAAAGGGTCAATAGCTAGGCAGGAGAGATAAGTGGGATTTCTAGGGAAAGAGAGGAAGGGGAGGAATCTAGGCGCTTGGACTACACCAGAGGGATCCCAGGAGACTCTGAAGAAGTCAGACATACAGCACAGAGCAGAGGTAACTGAGCCATGTGACAGAATGTAGATTGATAGGAACAGGTTCATTTGAGTTGTAAGAGCTAGTTAGGGACCAGCCTAAGCTAAAGGCCAAATTTTTATAATTAATAACAAGTCTCCATGGCATTTGTGGGCTGGCAGTCCAAAGATAGTCCGACAAGAAAACTTGCTACATTCTGCGGGCAGGGAGAAGTACTCCTGCACTTGGTGGGGGCCTGGGGGTGAGATCACCTGCTACCTGTTTGCATCCTTGTGAAAGTCAAAGTTCCAGGCAGGGAGATGAATTATTTCCAAGCCTTTCCCCTGCCCCATGCATTTTGCAGATAACCAGAGTCCAGATTGTGAGCATTTAGTCAGCAGAGGTGGCTGTTTTCCAAGTGGGTCTTTCCTTCCATGCCTTCTGCTGCTGAAGTGTTTGCCTGGGCACTCCATCTGATTCTGTGGCTACTTCCTGCTAAGATCAGTGACTGCCACGGGGGTAGGAGCTGCTGGGGCATCTCACAAGTCTTTAGTCCCAAGTCCTACAGGAGCTTCCTGGCATTTGTCACTAGTGAGACATCTGATCACTATGAGTCAAATTTCTCCACTATATGGTCCATAGCAATTAGGATAATGCAGGGGGAGGGCTGGCCTTGGGCTGGTCCTCCCACTCACCCACTGATAGTCTCTTGTCTGGAGCAGGATGTGACCTGTGGTCCCCATTATCTTGACTTTGATTTATGTTAAGTCCTTAATCGTTTCTTGAGAGCTGTCTCCTTGACATGAGAAACACTGGCTTCCATTTATGCAACCTGTGGGTAAACACATCTTAGGGTTCTGATGTTCTCATCAGGGGACAGTCAGCCTGGTGACATCCAACCAAGAACCTGTGTCCTGTGCTTTAGTACGCCTTGTATTTACCCGTCAATGGTTCACATATTGGGATCTTGATGTTCACTCTCATGGAATTGAGGAGTAGTCTTTTAAGAGGTGGCAGTCTAGGTCGGAAGTTCTATGATCATGACTTCCTTGAAAAAGGATAAATACTGGTCTTGGGGTGGTGTTAGGCCTACAGGGTGGGTTGATTCCTGCAGAAGAGTGAGCCTGGTGAGCCCGGTTCCTCCCAACTCCTTTGTGTTCATTTTGTGCTGTGCAGTCTTTTTCTTTTTTCTCTTTCCATTTTCGTGTGTGTGTGTGTGTGTGTGTGTGTGTGTGTGTGTGTGTGTGTGTGTATTTGCATGTATGTGGGCATATGTGTGTATAAGTACACATGTATGTGCATGCACATGCATGTGGAGGCCCACATTGATGGTGAGAATCATCCGCCATTGCTCTTCAACCTTCTTCAAGGAGACAGGGTCTCTCAGTCAAGTTCAGAGCTTGCTGATATGGTTAATCTCACCAGCTAACTTGCTCTGGGGACCCCTTATTCCTTCCAAGACTGGAATGACAGGTGGCCACCATATCCACCTAGCATGAGTTTTGGTGATCTAAACTCTGGTGCTCAGGCGTGTGCAGCATGTACTCAGCCATCTCTCCAGCCCTATGTGATGTCTGTGACTTCTTTCTTACATGTAGCCCCATAGGGTGACACTGTCCTCCATGAAGCCTGCACTAAAAGCTAATGTTAGCACCATGCTCTTGGACCTCTAGAACTATGAGTTAAATAACCTTTGCTTTGTTAAGTACTGAGCTTCAGGTGCTTTGTTATAGCAACACCAAATGAACTAAGACCATATGCGAATGCCTAGAAAATGGTAGCAAAATTTAGATTTGGAACCAGAGCGTCCAAGTTCAAGGTCCAACTGTATGTGACTTGGTACCTGTGAATATTAGCCTGGAAAGTCATTCAGACTTTTGGGAGCTTTGGCTTTTTCATTTTAAAATGAGAATGATAATCCTTTTCTCCGTAGGTTTTCTGTAAAGATCAAAGGACATGTCAGCTGTTTGAAGCAGTTCTTTCAAATCTCCCAGAAGGATGTAATATAGGTTTATTTTCTTCACTGCAAACTGAGGAGCAGCTTTTGGAAAGAGAGAGAGAGAGAGAGAGAGAGAGAGAGAGAGAGAATGCTGAGTCATCAGAGACCACCATGGTAACATTTCTAGGATCTGGCTAGCACCCCCAGGGTATAATTGGGTCAGCTTGGCTGTCCCTGAACCCATGAGAATTACATTCTGTTGGTCAGCAGGCATCTGCCCAGAGTGACAGAGAAGAAATTGAATAAAACAACTTGGCTTGAGACACATCTGGAGGGGGCTGGGTTGATGCTGAGCTCTGTGCTTTCGCTGCAGGCTGGCTCCCTTGGTGTGCAAATTTTCTTTAGGGGTTGGTGAGATGGAGCAGTGATAAGCATGCAGTGTAGACACAAGGTAGAGGGTGAGCTGTGTAGGTGCCTGTGTGGACATGGCCAAGGATGGCTTGTAAGATGGAGAGGCTCAGTGTATTCTTGGGCACTTCTCATACCTGCCTTTAATCCCATTTCTGAGAAAGGTAAAATTACTCCACTTTCAGAAAGTGCCAGAGGGGAGCCATCTCCTGAGTTGGCTCATGACTATGTCCCAGCTGGCATTTCTTTAGGCTTTCTTTGGGCCAAAATCTACTCTGCCAAGTCCTCTTTCCTTTCTTGTTCAAAGGGATATGAAATCCATTTGGGGGCTATTAACACTCATTCATCATGGACCATGTGGCAGGGATTTTTTTTTATCCAAGAGCTATTTCCTGCTGGGGATGAGGTCCACCCTGGAGAGTGGTTGACTGTCTGCCCGTGTCGCTCTCTGTGACCTGGATGACTACCTGTCTTTTCTGTACCCAGACCTTCAGCCTTAAAACATGATGACCTTTCCATCTTAAACCTCCAACCCAAGCCAAACCCCCCTAACCACTCATCTTTCAAACCAGAAAAGAAAAGCCCTTTGAAAAGAGGAAATTGCTTTTTATTAGGTGTAAAAACCAACAAAAAAAGCACCCAACATCTCCAAAGGCCCAAGAGTTGCCATGAACTGCTGACCCCATTCTATTAGGTTGGCAAAGGGCCTCCCCAAGACTCCAACCAAGCAAAACCAGGGGTTGACTTGTGCTACAAATAGACTTGCCTTAGAGCTGTTTCCATATCCTCGGGAGGGTGCCAATAGCGCCTTAGGGGCATGTCCTCAGTAAAGGACACTCGTTTGTAGACTCATAAAGTATGACGTTAGGGACATTGAATGGGGGGAGCATAATCATATCCCTTGGGAAAGGGGGGAAATGCCGCCTAGGAAAAGCAGTTGCTTGCCCCAGTTAATGTAGGTCAATGGGAGATTCGGGATTAGAACCAGATTCTTGACAGCAATGATCTCTCTACCAAGTCCCTGGAGAGCAGCTTCACTTTAACTTCTATTGCGCCTTGGTGGCTTTGGAGGGTACCTCTCAGGAGAAAAGGCAACGTTAGGGTTCACAAATGTTTGTTCCCAGCAAAAGACTATTTGAGGATGGATATTCCCAGCGCTAGCCATTGTACCGTTCACCAAATCTTCCATGTGCTCCCCAGCAATTTGGGGGGTCATGCAACCATAGCTGGCTAATAGACTCCCAGCAGAAATAAAGAAGAGGAAAACAAACTTTCGCTGTGTTAAATCATTGAGACTGTGGAAGTATTTTTCTTACTGTGGCATAACCCAGTTCCTCCGGTTCTATGTACCAGCTAACTCAGCAAAGGCCACCCTAGAAAAGCTGAGTGCTTGTAGGCAGGATAATATCTCACCCAAGGGGTGATCTTTTTCTTTTAACTAGGAGGCAGGGTAGTCAGTTCTGAGGCAGTCTTTGCTTTCTGCAGGCTTGGGAGTCTGGCTGTGAGGGTGTGTCCATGGGAGACAGCTGCATGACCTTGAACAGTAGACTTAACCTCTTGTTCCTTAACCCTTCATCGATGGTGTGGATGAAACAATAACGACTCCGCCTTTGACTTAGGAAATTTAGGTAGGATGCACAGGAAAGTCTTCCTTTCAGTGCCTAATACAGAATGGAATACAGGATGAAACTTTAGCTCCTATAAACTCTATTAAAGACATCGTATTAGGATTTTAAGATAATGGAGGAATAACCTTGATCTGAGTCTTCAAGACATTTGTCCCATCATACACAACAGTAACTTAGTTGCATACGCATGGAAAATAAATAGCAGGCAGGGAAAATATGTGTCCCTGGTGTACCGTACTTGGGAGCACCACACCAGGGAACCCCAAGTTCCCGCATCTTCACCCTAGCTCCTGGAGTCTTCTGGGTGGTGGTGGAGGGTTCCTCTCTGAGAAACAGAGTCAACTTTGGTTTTTGCACTTACAAAGTGACTGCTGTTTTGACCTTGGGAGTGTGATAGCCAGTGTGAATAAAAGGTTTCAGCATACCTTAGGGCTATGGTTGAAATTAATGAGCACTCTTCCTTGGGAAGAGAACACATCTTACAAGGGAAAAATAATAAAACTCTACATAAAAGTCTGGTTCCAAATAAATGGATCACATACTTTGGCTCTACTAACTGCCTAGAGAAATATTTATTTATTAAAAAAAAAAACATCAAGGGTTCTACTACTGTGAGCTGGTGCTGACTGGGGAGGGCGGGTACAGGAAGCCAGGCCTAGGGTGGCCCTGGAGTGTCACTTGCCCGTTGTTCGGTGGCTTATTGTCTAGCTTTGCCCTGGTCTCCCACTCCCAGGACAGGGACTCTTATGAATTCTTACAGAAAAGAAGGGGACAATATCGTGAGAAGTGTCCTAGATTTTAAATCCTGGAGCCAAGATTAAAACTTGTATAATTTCCCCTTGGCTTTTGCTGAGTTCAATCGCCATTGAAAAGAAATAGCTTGAATGAGGAACGAGTCCTCCCTTCCTTTTCATGTGGGGTAATTTTTGATGAAGATGTTATTTTGAGACAGGATGTTGCTATATAATCCAGCTGGCTCTCAAAACATGACTCTCCTGCCTCAGCCTCTTAAGCGCTAGGATTACATGTGCCACCAGCTGGATGAGTTTTTAAAAAGATTTGTTGTAGTATTTTTAATTGCATGTGTGTATGTGTTTGTCTGCGTACATGCTGGTGCCTGAGGAGGTCAGAGTCTTCAGACCCCTTTAGGACTGGAGTTTCAGGTGGCTGAGAGCAGCACAGGATGGGTGCTGGGAACCAAAACTTGGTTCTCTGGAAGAGCCACCAGTGCTCTTCACTGCAGACCCGTCTTTCCAGCTTCCCGGCTGATTTTTTTTTTTTCAAAGTAAAAGCAGGGGCTGGAAGTGGACTGCATTCAGTCCTCAAGTTGATTCTTGTCATGCTTTCGTTGCAGTGCTAAAACAATGCCTGGTAACACTGCCCTGGGCTGGGCTTAGCTCAAGGGTTCCTGCCTCAGTTTCTTCCTGAGAATTTTTGTTGTTTAGATTAAAAAAACAAAACAAAACAAAAAACCAAAAACCATTGCAGGGCAGTGGTGGCACACACCTTTAATCCCAGCACTCAGGAGGCAGAGGCAGGCAGATCTCTGGGTTCGAAGCCAGTGTGGTCTCCAGAGCAAGTTCCAGGACAGCCAGGGCTACATGGAGAAACCCTGTCTCAAAACCAAAACCAAACACACACACACACACACACACACACACAAAAAAAAAAAGAAAGAAAAAGAAAAAAACCATTATCTTAAAGAAGAAGTTGTTGAACAATATGTCTAAGAGGGAAAGGTGTCGTAATAATCAACTAACAATACTTGACACTTTTGAGGGTGGTTTGACTTGATTCTCTGAACATCTCTGTGAGGCATGTTGAATAGACATTTTAATTCTGATTTCTCAGAAAGATGTGAAACCAGCAGAGTATCAGACCATAGAAAAATGAGGATCCAAACCTCTGCCACGCTCCCAAGTATGCAGGGAGCCCTTCCAGAGCCATGGGAGACCTTGTGTGGAGTTTTAAATCTGCCACTCACAGGTGTAGCAGACTGCTCACTGTTGCTAGATCTCAGTTCTCAATTCTGGAACCACAAAGCTAGATGATGACTGTCCAGGGAAGTTCCAGCATCCATGCTTCTGTGGTGGGTATTGTGTTCCCCAAAATATTGTGCACCCTAATAAACTTATCAGGGGTCAGAGAACAGAACAGCCACTAGATACAGAGGCCAGAAAATAGTGGCGCACATGCCTTTAATCCTAGCATTCCAGAGGCAGAGATCCGCCTGGATCTCTGAGTTCAAGGCCACAGTGGAAACAGCTAGGCATGGTGACTCACAAGCCTTTAATCCCAGGAAGTGAGCCTTTAATCCCAGGGAGTGATGACAGAAAGCAGAAAGATATATAAGGTGTGAAGACCAGAAACTAGAAGCATTTTGGCTGGTTAAGCTTTCAGGCTTTCAAGAAGCAGTTTGGCTGAAATCCATTCGTATAAGGACACAGAGGCTTCCAGTCTGAGGAAACAGGATCAGCTGAGAAGTTGGCCAGGTGAGGCAGCTGTGGGTTTGTTCTGCTTCTCTGGTCTTCCAGCATTCACCCCAATACTTGGCTCCGGGTTTGTTTTTATTAATAAGACCTTCTAAGATTCATGCAGCATGCTTCTTTCTTGTCTGTAAAACAGATGCCAGGGGTGCATGTAGAGACAGATAGCATTATCAAAGGCACAGCAGCACCCTGGTGGAACCTCCCAGGAGTATGGGAGGAATTGCTGTCATGCATATGGCTGGCCTGTGTCTGCCTTCTCAGTTCTGAGCTTTTTGGACCTGGCTGTGGCTGGCAGGCTGCACGTCCCTGTTAGAATAAGGGCAGGAGCTTTGCATGCTGTTTCCCTCAGAGTCTACCACGCTGGAGCTGGGTAGGTCAAAGTTACCAGTAGGAGTGTGTATTGTTTAGGAAGAGAGAAAGGAAAATGTGTTGACTTGGCTGGGAGACCCAAATATAAAAAGGTTAAGTTTGCTGGGAGGAAAGTCAGACTAGAATCAAACTCATGACCACCCTCTTCCTGCAGGAGCAGCAGACACTGGGATTTAATTTTCATCACCTTCATGGCTGCTGACATCTCTCTTGCTGACAAGTGTTTCTTTCCTGCACTCCTTGGGCCTTCAGAAAATACTGAGCTAGAACTACATAGGACAGGCATTCAAAAGAAAATTGTTGGCTTTCAATTTTTCATTAGTTCTTTGAGAATGTCATACGTTGTTTTTATTTATTCTCCTCCTCAGCTTTCTCCGGATCCTCTCCCACCTCCCTACCCACCCGACTTTGTGCTCCTGCAAAACAAACAGCAAACAAACAAACAAACAAAAAAACCAACCAAAAAACAAAATGGAACAAAACAGAAAAACTTCCATGAGTCTAGTTTGTGTTGGCCTGCTTTTAATAAAGAACTGCCGCCAAGTAAAATGGTTTAATGAAAGTGTCCACAAAGACGTCATCAGAAGGTCTTGTTCCTTTGTTTTCTGTGGCATGCCAGAGTCAGTGCTGGGAAGGGTCCATTGTGTTAGGTGAGGCTAGTGGGATGCTAGAGTAGGTGTAATAGGTGTTTCACATTACCATGGCAAAATACTTAAGGCAGCTAACTTATAAAGCAAACTTCTCCTTTGGGCCACATTCGGCATGGTGTTGTGTTGAGTGAGGCGTATGTCCATATACCATCATGGAAACGCATTAAGGAGTAAATGGTCACCTTTCAAGCCAGGAGGTTAGAAGACAGGCAAGGTTTCATAATCCTTTTCAAGGACGCCCCCCCAATGATGTAAGCACCTCCCACTTTGAGCTCCCCCTTTGAAAGGTTCATCACACTCCCCAAGAGCAATACCACAAGACCAAACCTTTCAATGCAGACCTTGTACAGCCATATTCAAATTCTACAGCAGGGGTCCCTGACAAGGATCCTGGCCTCTGCTGCACCTGCTGTTTATGGCTTCATTGCTGTGTGAATTAGGATAATTCTTCTCTCCAAGCCTTAGCTCACCTAACTGTAAAAGGAAGACATTGGAGAAACACTGTTGAATTCCTGGAAAGCCTTTCATTTCAATGGGAGCACTTCGATCGACCTGATCTTTCAAGGACATTTCTGGCCCCTGATCCTCAGGGGTTCCCCTCTTGAGCCAAGCTCTCAGAACAAGGGAACCTAGATCATTCTTCCTAGACAGCTTTGAAATGGCGTAGGTTCTTCTCTACATAGAATGACGGTGTAAAGCCAAGAGAGTGAGCTGAGCACCAGGGTTTATCACTCCCTGCTTCCTGAGTGCTGTGTGATGCAGTGGTTCTCAACCTATGGGTTGCGACCCCTTTGGGAGTCAAATGACCTTTTCTCCACAGGGGTTGCCCGAGACCATCAGACAAACACTGATATTAACATTATGATTCCTAACAGTAGTAAAATTATGGTGATGAAGTAGCAACGAAAACAGTTTTATGGTTGGGGGTCACCACAATGTGAGGAACTGCATTAGAGAGTCACAACATTAGGGAGGTTGAGAATCCCTGGTGATCAGTTGCCTCACGCTTCTGACATTGTGACTTCCCTGCCGTGATGACGTACACTGGAACTGTGAGACAGAACAAGCTCTTTCTCCCTTTAGTTGCTTTTGTCAGGGTATTTTCATCACAGTAACCATAGAAGAAATTAAGACACACCCAGAGCTTTCCCTCATCCATGTCCTCGTCATTCTGAATTCATTCAAGTCAGCGATGAAGATTAACTGTCTCATCCTGTTTGACCATCCAGCCCATACTCATTGTCCCGTTTTTTCTCCTCTGAAGTCCTTCCTGTGTTAGCTGGCATATGGTCTTGCCTTGGGCCTCACTGAACTTGGACCCAGAGCCTTTTTCATACACAGTGTGAGCTACTAGAGGGAAGGTGGCCAGTGGTGGATCTTTCTCCAGCGTCATCCCTACATGCTGGCCATGGTTTCTTTCAGAGGGAGAAACACTCAGGTACCCATGCTCTCAGGGGTTGTGGACCTTCCAACCAGACTGAAGGTGGAATTATGACGAGGCTTCTTGGGGCTAGCTGAAGGCAGAGTGGCAGGTAGAGGTATCCGGGAAGGATATGCATGCCTTCATCAGTCAAAAGGCAAGGCCCAAAGTGCCTGGAGGATGGTCTGGATGGGTGTGCTCTTCCTGGTAATTAGTCCATGCCCTTCCCTACAGGTTCATGATGCACCTCTCTACCTTCAAGGAGGACATTAATTTTTATTACAATTTGATTTCCTATCAATTAAAAAATGCCAGGGATGTCCTACATAGTCATTCACTACATGGAACATGGTTAAGTATTAATATTTTTGTTTTGAGTTTGTCAGTCTGTCTGTCTATTTAAGATGAAATACAGTTTCCAAATCTAGTTTTCTAGTTGCATATGAACTGATTCTCAAATACTTAGTAACTAATGGCTGCCCAATGTACAACAAAGATAAATAAAAACACAACCTTTACATAAAGTTTGATTGGACAGCATCTGTCTACATTGTCTGGCTTAAAACCCTGACCCTATCACTTGCTTGCTGTGTGTTCTTGGATTAATTACTTAGTTTTTCAGTGTTTCATATCCCTCCATTATAAAATAAGACTGCCATCATCACTGCATGGTAAAATTGTCAGGTTCTGGTAAGATTATTACAATGGTTAGTTGTAATTGTTGTCTTTACACAGGCTGGAGCCACCTGGGAAGGAAGTCTCAGTGAGGGATTGTCTAGATTAGTTTGGCCTGCTGGCATATTTATGTGGGATTGCCTCGAATTCATTAACTGATGTGGGAAGACCCAGCCCACCGTGGGCAGTACCATCCTCTGTGTTCGGGTCTTGGAGTCTATAGAGTGGAGAAACTGAGCAAGCTAGTGAGCATGCATGCATTTGTACTTTCTGCTTTTGACCATGGGTGTGATGTGACTTCTGAGTCCTGTTGCCATGCCTTCTTTGCTCTGGAACTGTGAGCTCAAATAAACCCTTCCACCCCATCTTGCTCTTTGTCAAGATATTTGATCACAGCAGCAGAGCTGAAACCATGATGATAATTCATGTAAAGTGAGTGGCAGAGCACTATGGGAAATTATCTGTCTCAAATCCCTTCTACTACCAATGATGACTCTGGTAGCAAGCATCAAGTACCTCTCCTCATTAAATATAGGAGTAGAGTTGAGAGGGAGTTAGGCCATTATGCACTATGGACTTTGTTGGGTCAAGATCCTTTGAGTACGTGAGGTGACTTGGATCTGCTGTTGACCTACAGGACACTATGATTCCCTTACCTTTTCTGAAAGAACAGAAACTTCCCTGGTTGTGGGCTCCCTGCCAAGGGTGAACACGTATTGACCTTCTCCAATTCTCCCTCCTCTTTTTTCCCACACTGAAAGCATAGTTCCTTTCAAAAGGAAGTTTGTTTTCCCTGTCCTGGAAATGTCAGGCTCCCCAGAGGGCCGGAGGGTGGATGGGTCTTAGTCAAATGTCTCTTCCTCTGATGCAGTGGGCATCCCCCCTTCTCTGGTGGATGACATCAGCTGAGCCGTAATCAAAGTGCTTATGCCTGACTCACTGAGCACTGTGAGAACTGACTTCCAGGGCAGCGGTGTGGGGGAGGTGGAGGAAATGGCCCTGGCATGTGAATGACTTCCTGACTTGACTTAGTTTCAATTGTCATCAGACGTTCCTAAGCTTTCCCTGAGCATCTGTGCATTGCCTCGGACCTCCTCAGATTAATTCTTTGCAGGTTTATAGTGAATTTGAACATTATAAGTCCGCCCTGGGCTTCCTCAGGTCACTGCATAAGGACTGAAGAGAACTAACCTTCTTCAAGAGGAAGTCAGAGGGCTATGGGATACTTTATCTAATGTGTCCAGATACTGGTCTCTGAGTTGTAAACTTTTTTTTCTATCGAAAGGAGCTGGTAGATTTTGGTACCTGGCACGGACTCACGGGAGCTAGAAGACAGTATCTGACGCTGCAGGAGCCACACGTATCTTCAAGAGTTAACAACGTTGACTTGCTCTGAGAAGCAGAGAGGTGTCAGTGGTTCCCAGAGTCTCAGCCATCCAGTCTCCCTTGTAATTATAACTTATTGTTCCACCAACTTCCTTTTCCACTGGACAGAGTCTCAAGGGTGGACCTGTCTCAGGGCAGGGCTTCCACAAGCAGCCCTAGACGGTGTTCAAACACGTGCGCTGGGATTTTCCCAGAGATCCCAAGTATCTCCTTGGCAGTTGTCAAAGCCAAGCCCAGCCCAGCCCAAGTGCGAGCTGTCTACCACGCAGGCCCATTCCCTACTGAAACACAGTAGCTGAGCCACTTGCACATGCCCAGCACCTGACCCCCAAGCGCTCTCCTGATTTCTGGTACATGCCGAGTAGAATTCTGACACTTGGTATGCTAGGCATATTTCTTTGTATACACTGACTATTTTTTGATAACTGACATAATTTCAAGATAACTGACAAATTCCAGCAAATTTGGCACAAAGTATAGAAGACCTCTTGTAGTAGCTTCACCCACTAGTGAATATTTCCTCCATTTGGGTCCCCCCCCCCAATTAAAAGAAGTCATGGTAAAATACATATAACATAAAACTAACCATTTTAACCATGTTTAAGTGCATAGTTCAGCAGTACTAAACGCATTCATGGTGTCTTACTACCTAATCTATCTCTATAAATCTCCATTTTTTTTTTTTAGAAAACTAAAACTGGGCTCATTGAACAACGACTCCCCACTTCCTCCTCCCTTCAGTCCCCTGGCAAGCACTTTCAGTCACTGTCATTATAATGTCAACTACTTCAACCTCATTTATTTGTTCTGTTATTTCTCTTTCGCTTCTCCCCCCCACCCACTTTTTGAACTTTGAGAATAAATTGGACATACACTTCCTTTTCATTCCTGCACATGTCGGGTGCCATTTCCAAGAGTAATGATGTTCACTTACACAATTACAGTTCAGTTATCTAAACAATGTTGTCCCTCTCTCCTTCCCTCTCCTCCTCTCCCCTCTCTCCCTCCCTCCCTTCCCCCTCCTCTCTCTCTCTCTCTCTCTCTCTCTCTCTCTCTCTCTCTCTCTCT
>CABHPH010143088.1:0-24448 GCA_902168325.1 Peromyscus nudipes
GCGCACGCCAGGAACCCGCCAGTAGTTCAAACGCACGTTTTGCGGTGTCTAGCTGCCCGTATGAGACATGAAGCAGGAACCTGGTTTTGGCTCTGTTTAGAATTGATTACTAAAAATTTTTAGGTTTAAGGTGAAAATTCGAGCCGTTGGGCGCCATTTGTTGCTGGAGCTTCTCTCCAGCTCCCAAGTCCCGCCAGTCTCCGAGCTCCCAAGTCCCGCCAGTCTCCGAGCCCACTTATAAATTGGAGGTTTCCATCAATTTGCTTCCTTCAGACCTCAGGGTATGCCATGGAAGAGGGGGCAAAAGATTATGAGTCAGAGTTAATGGAGGACACCAGAATAACAAGGCCCTATAAACCAAATAAGCAAAATATATATGAGGTCATAGAGACTGAAGCAGAAAGCACAGGGCCTACATGTGTCTGCACCAGGTTTTATGCTTATATAGTATAGCTATTAGCTTAATATTTTTATGGGAATCCTAACTATGAGAACAAATGAGTCTCTGATTCTCTTCCCTGCTCTTGAGACTCTTTTCCTCCTGTTGGGTTGCTGTGCACAGCTTCAATATTATAGATTTTGCCTCATATTTTATTTCATCATATTAGGATGCTATCTCTGAGGATCCTGTTCCATTCTAATGAGAGAAAGACAGGACATTGATCTGAAGGGAAGAGAAGGTAGAAAAATGGAAATAGTAGAGGGACGAGAAACTATAATTAGGATATATTATATAAGAAAACAATCTATTTTTAATAAAAGAAAAAAAGCACATGCTTGTAATCAGTGAGCAATCTTTCCAGCCTCAAGGTGAATATTCTTATAAAAAATTTCTTTGGAAATGAAGAAATGAAAACTTGATCTGTGACTAATGTGTTTTTCTATTTATGTTGAAACTTAGTATTTTCATGGTCTACTGCAGGCCTTTGTTGTACCAAACTTTCATAAAAGAAATAGGAAAAGCTGGGGAAGAAATGTGCAGTGTAAAATAGAGTAAGGCAAGAGAAAAATATAAATGTAAGAAATGGATTAAATGAACCATAGGGACAAAAAATGGATTTCTAGAGTGAGACTGTATATTGCCAGAGTCAGATCAGTGGCCTCTATACAAGTATAAAAGACAAATGTTCAGATTCTTTATCCACAGTTCAAGCTGTTAGACAGAAAAGTAATCTACCACGACCTTCAAAACCTTTTTACTATATGTTAGCAATGTAGTTGTTAACCCATTGCAAGAAGAGTGATATTTTCAACATTGCTGCAAATCACTAGCTTAGAAAGCCCCACGGCAAAAAGAAATATGTTTCCCTTTTGAGATCATTGTGGTTATGTACAGTGCCTTGTTCTGAACTATTTGATGTTGAGAATGTTGACCTCCCAAGCTACTGAATTCACATTCATGTAGGTGAAAGCTAGTTAAAACTAACCTTAAGGGAGCCTCTCTGGGAAAAGGGAATTCATAAAGAGCCAGAATATTTTCTGGGATCTGTAAACCCATTGAGAAAAGGAAATATTTTCAAGTTTTCCTTTAAGATAAGGTCAGGACAATTGACAGGATAACCTGTCAATACAATTATGAAAATTATTATCTTGCTTTAGGGAATGAAATTATTCCCTTTGAAGTTATATTAACAGAAACAACAATGGAAGTGGTAGGGAGAGCAACTTCTCTTTGTCTGAATCTGCATTATCAGATCTAATGAAGACACCACATTTAAGCATTTGGAAAGGGAGATGGATGGGTGACAGGTGACCTTACTTACTGGTGGAGCACTTACCTACCAAGTACCCAGCTTTAGATTTCATCTTCAATGTAAAGGGAAAAGAAAATAGTTTATTAACAAATTATTATATGTGGAACATTTTCCTAAGCCTGACAAACTGTAAGTTGGCATATGATAAAGTCATAGCAAAGACCTATAGCCATTTTTTCACCATTACTGTTAATCGTGCTTTTTGAACTGCATCATACACAAATAACCATGCATGGTAGTTGGAGAAATATAGAACAAGCAATGATATATAAATGATCTTTGTTCTGTAGAAGTTATCAAGAATGTTCTAGTTTAGATGAAGGGAGAACAAAGGAGTCTGGTAAATAAATTACAGGTAGTCAGAAGTACTACACAGTGACTAAAAGTGACTAACATGGTCAGGAGATTGAATAGATACATTACAGAAAATGTTAGCAGTAGTACATAGGAGTCAGGCAAATAGAAATCTACATGAAGAATACTTCACACCAGGGAAAAAGCAACTATATTGGTCCTGTGATAGACATGATGTTGGGATATTCATGTTAAATGTGTTGTTAGGAAAGAAGTGAAGCTAAAGTACAACAAATACTAGTGTGGCACAAACTATGGATAGAGGATTTAGAAGATGCCACATCATGTAGAACTTGAAATTCGTGATGAAATATTTTAATTATTCCATACCTGTAGGATAGAATAATGGAAGTTTATGGTAACAGAATTAAGCATGGGTAATGTGAGAAATCCACGGGAGTCTGCTTAAGGAGCATTAGGGAATTTATTAGGGTATATATGGAGGAAATACACTCATGAATACAGAACTAAGTAGACAGTTGAAGTGGTCCTCTGTTCTAACCAGGAACAAATGCACCTGGTAGTTCAAATACACGAGGAAACAGGAAACAGGAAGCAGAGAGAAGGGACTTTGTTACCCCTCTCCCTTTCCTTTTAAGAGGTCATGTATAATGACATGAAGCACCGCCTCTTTCAGGCCATATAGGCCAAGGTTATGGGTGCAGCAAATACCACTACACATGGGGCATTGTTTGATGTAATTTATGTGTTTTTTAAACATATCTGTAGGAAATTTCCTATAGACAAATCAACAAAGATTTAAGGAAAACAGAAAGCTATATTAATAGTATATGTAAATCATTTCAGTAGCTTATGTTAGGGGGTACAAGCAGAAATGATCTATTAATTGAAATATCAGATATACAATGCAGGATATAATTTATATAATTTAAGATGTATTTTATATGTACACATATATAATTTAAGGTTCATCAGATCCCTGAAGCACATATAAAACTATCATTGCTTTACTTATTTAAGATACAAAAATGAAGAACTGCTGTGTTATTTTCTTTTATTTTGTTAATTTATAATAATGTGCCTGTGGTGGTGCTCAATGTTCTTATATTCAAAGAAAGACATTAAACCTTTTATTATTCTTCCACAGACCATAGAAATGTCATACTCTTTCAAATTACATCTGTTTAAAACAAATAATGAGCAATGACAATTCTGAGCTGATTCTGATGTCAAGAGACTTGAATTTAATCTTATTTCATTTTGTCAATAGACTATTAAATGTAGGAAGTTTACTTATAGGGTAGGCTGGACATCCCTAATAATACCCACTTCCTTCATTAGTTTTAGTCATTTCATACTACCATTGTCATACTTTATTTCTGTCAACTTGACAGAAACCTGGACATAACTAGGAAGAGGAAATCTCTATTAAGGAACTAATGCCAACTGATTAGTGATATGTAGGCATGTGTGGAAGATACTTCCCTGATTGGTAATTGATTTGAGGGGACCTAGGCCACCATAGTCAGTGACATCCTTCATCAATTGGGTCTGAGATGAACAAGACAGGTAGATGAGTAAGCCTAGGGAAGAATGCTAGTGAGCCACATTCTTCCTCATTTCTTCCTCAAGCTCCTGCCTTGAGTTCCTGCCTTGACTTTTCATAATGATGAACTTCCAACTACAAGTCAAATAAATCTTTTCATCTCCAAGTTATTTTCAGTCATACTGTTAATTCAATGAGAAACTAACTAGGACTGCCACATTGATGCTACAATAAACTTCACATGTTTAAATAAATATAGGCATTAAGTGGTTTGTATACTTACTTTAAATCTAATTTAATGAGATTATAAGCTCCTATTACACCAGGTTAAAAATGAATTCAACATCACTGTTTCATCATTTGTGAATTTCTCCCTCTCCTTTATCACTTTATATTCTGGAGGTATCCAATCACCCTAAGTATGGTGTAGATACTATACATGCAACTTTTAAGTGCAGATACATCTGTGTTGAATTGTTAGAATCATTTTACATCTACTGACTTTACTGCTTCACTGGCTCTGACTTACTTTACTTTCACACCTTGCAATGAAATTATTTATTAAATCTTGCTCTATCCCCTGTAAATAAGTCAATATGAATATACTGCCATGATGAGATTCTAAATTTTGTGCTATATAAGAACATTTCACTCTTTCCAAATTTCAGGATATTCAAGGATATATGTTCCTCTGACTCTGAAAATTTACTCTAAAAAATCTTAAAGGATTCCACCCACCCTATGGGTCTACCTCCCTTCTTCTCTCCCCACTTCCTTCATGTGTTATTTTTTTCAGAACATTTCTCTTTTACAAAGCAAAACAAAGAACAAATACACAAGAAACATTTCCATTTCTAGCTTTACACATAATAAGAATCTTCACTGAAATAATTAAGATGAAACCTTGACTATCATAATGAAGTGGTAGTGGTAGAGTCATTATGGAAAGCACACACAAATTAACACTTCAATAACTCATACTGTGGCAAACACAAATAATTAGCACTTCAGGAATATAGTTCCATATGTCAATAAAACACTTGTGCTGAAGTTTTCTCTGTCTCTAACAGCCCTAATGTCTTCAAGGGAATAATCATTTCACACCTATCCCCATATCACACATTTTGCAAAGTCTACTGTTCTGGAAAGTCTACTTGAACTCCTCTGCAAGAAATTTTAATGGATTCAGAGAAGAAAATATTTGTTTAAAATAGTCAAATGAAAATAAATAAATGAAGCTTGACTGCCCTTCAAAATATGTGATTCGTAAACATTATTATGATAGAGACTATGGCATTTAAAAGGAACTAACCTAACAAATACTGTCCTGGAGTTCATAAATAAAACATTATAAATAAAAATCTAAGTAATCAATGACCTCAAGTTTGGCTTTGAGCTGAAATATTTCTGTGTTATAGGAATTCAAAGCTTCAAAATAACTACCACATGTTGAAGGTAATCATCAATGTATAGAAGATTAATTCTACTGAATATATAAGATTACTTTTGTTAATGTATTTAAAACATTTCAAAATAAAATATAATTATATTACATCTTGTCTTTTTCTCTTTCCAAACTGTCCCATGTTCTTCTAGCTCCTCTCAAATTGATGGCCTCCTTTTCTTTGAATAGACATATATGAATAAATATATACATTAAACCTGTTGTATCCATTTAGTATAGCATTTGTGTTTATGATTTCAGGACTGACTTTTTCGTAATGGATAACCAATCAGGCATCTCGTCCCTGAGAAAGACTAATTCTTACTCCTTCAGTCATTATTGCCTGAAATTATTTGTCTAAGGGGAAGTCCTTTAGGATTTCTCCCTTCTGCATTAGTATAACTATTGATATTGTCATTCTTTTTTTTTTTTTTGGTTTTTTGAGACAGGGTTTCTCTGTGTAGCTTTGCGCCTTTCCTGGAGCTCTCTTGATAGCCCAGGCTGGCCTCGAACTCACAGAGATCCGCCTGGCTCTGCCTCCCGAGTGCTGGGATTAAAGGCGTGCGCCACCACCGCCCGGCGATATTGTCATTCTTTAGCTCTTGTTTAGGCAATCATAGTGTTAAGGTATCATGGATGTAGATTCTCTGTCATTTTCTAGAGATACAGTCCCACAGCTGACTTTTTGGTCCTCTGACTCTTACAATCTTCCCTGAGTCTTAGGTGCAGGACCTGTGTTGTAGGTATAGTCTTTGAGCTGAGCATATCACAATCATTTGGTCTGTGCATTACTACCTGCTGTGATTTTCTGTAATGGCATACATTTACTGTAAGGAGAAGCTTATTTGGTGAGAAATGAGAAATCCTCTTATCTGTGGGAATAAGGATATGTTTTATAATATAATTAGGAATTTTGCTGGCTTAGTAAAGTAGAAATAGTATATTCTCTCCTAATATTCATTACCTCACTAGTCCAGAGTAGTTGACAGTTTCTAGTACTAGGCATAATATAATAATTAAAATATAACCATACTGGTATAGCTTCTGACTTTTTTGGACACACAATAGTACAGCAAAATGTCTGATTTTCTTCTCTCATACAATGTTTCTGCCCCCTCTTCCACAGTAATCCCTAAACTAAAATACAGGAAGTTATATTGTAGATGTATCCATTGGGATTGGGATCCACAATTCTGCACTTTGATTGGTTGTGATTTTCTGTAATGGTTTTCCTATGTTGTTAAAAGAATTTTCCTTGATGAGAGGTGACAAAAACATTAATTTTGGGGTACATGACTGTATAAACATGAGCTGAATAGGACCGCAACAATAGACATGCCAAAGTGGACAGAGGAAGGCCCATGAGGCCTCAACCCTACAAAATGAATGACAGGAAACTGAGAAATGCTCAGAGTGGGGGAAATAGTCATTGAATACCAAGTGGTTAGCCCTGAAAACCTATATATAAGTTCCATTATACAGAATATACAGGTTATATTTAGGAATAAAGAGATAAATAAGTGTGTGTGTGTATGTGTATATATATATATATATACACATATAGGCACATATATGTATATAAATGCAATCATAATTAATGAAAAAGAGACCATGAATTTGAAAGGGATTAATTAAATGGTATATTGAAGGGTCTAGAGGAAGGAAATGGAAGGGATAATTGATATAACTATATTATAATCTCAAAAATAAAAGAAATAGCTTTTTAAATATATAGAAATATTGATTAGAGATATAAAATGACTCTAAAGAGAACCATGGTATACATATTTAATACTTATTCAATAGTGAACACTAATTTAAATAGAAGTATGCAAGATTCAATATATGGAACAAAAATATAATTAATTTTTGACAGATGGAAGAAATAGTATTCATCAACACAGTTGTGTCAGTGAATGTGTAAGGTGTGCATCTGTGAAAGAAAAATAAAGACTGGATTACTACAAAAATTGTATGAGAGATTATTTCTATATTAAGAGAGAGGTGAGATGACAAAAGAAAGAATTATGCATTGTTAACAATGTCTCATTTCTTAATCTACATGATGAGAGAATGCTTTTTGATAGGCATTAACAATTATTAAGTAGATTTATATATGTGTTATTCATTTTCCATGTTATACTGTTGAACAATCCAGTGCTATGGCTGAAATTTAGTAAACTTAGTAAATTAGTTGTTGTAGGAAAATTCGATTCTCCACCTCAATGCTGCTAAGCCAGATCAAGTAAGTTTGCTTTCTAGATATTCATCTGCCAACTCTCACATAAATATTTGCTTTTTTATAGCGCTTTCAAGGTTTCAGGTTTCAATTTTCCAATCTCTACTTTGTGTGTATAAATTTTTGTGCATGATTGTGTGTGTACACATGAGCATCTGATGTGTATGCATATATGTAAAAGTATGTAGAAGTCGAATGCCAGAGAACAATCTTAGATGTTTTCCCTGGGGACTCTCACTTGCTGGCAATCTGGCTGGTCAGTAACCCCACTGATCTGCCCACCTCCTGCTCAATGGATCTGCTGTGTCTACTACCCCAGCCCAAGTATTATAAACACACACAGGAATTCTTGGTCTCAAACTTAGTTCTTCACGCTTCAAGGAGAAAAGTTTATGTTCTGAGCTATCTACACAGCCTTCTCATCTCTACTCTTTAGGAAAGCACATTAAAAATGACACCAATTAGATGATGGATGTTAATTCACATAGCTTATTGTAAGAGTAATCTTGGATGAATTAGGTTTTTTTTTAATGACTGAATAATAATTTTTACTGAGTAAAATCTACAGAGGATACAAGCAGACAAAATCAGAAACTTGGTACAGTTAGGAATTTACTACTCCAATATCACTAGAATGCAAATCATATCTACAAAAAATAAGAACAACTAGCAATATAATCAGCACTGTAAAATTACTAATATATTAAACTCTAAACTACAACAGAGAACAGGTTTTCTTTTCTATATTACATTGCAAATTTATAAACATTATACATTAAATTATGAATATAAAAATTCAAAAAGGGAGCTTTTTTATTTACCTTTTTATTTAAGTTTTAATGCCCTTTGAACTCTTCAAATTGTTTTCATTCTTTGTTAGTAGCAATCAGAGACATGCTATCACATCCCTTGATGATGAATAACATGCTCCATGAATTTACCAAATATACTGGATTCACCAAAGTGTTTTGTGTCAAAATTAACTCTGTTAAATGACCTTTTAAAACTGACTACTTCAAGGAGAGAAAAACAAAAACCTTTCATTTTTACAGTCCTTAAAATTCCTAGGCCTAAGCTCCTTAATTACACAAACTGTACTTCCCCCAAACATACTGGAGGGCTCAAGTCCAGGTACTACTCTGAAACACTTTCCCAAAGGGACAGGGAAATTGACTGGGAAAAATAATTTACAGTATTTTTGTGGTATACCCTTTCTACAAATATCACATAATATTCAATCTTTACTTAGAACTCCTCCCTCCTTTAACTTTCAACATGTTGAAAATTCCTCATGCCCTACCACCTGTGCCCTAAAATCACACATATGAGAACAAAATCTTTTTCTGATTCTGGTTTCACTACACTTAACACGATAATCTTCAGTTGCATGCACTTTGCCAAAAGTGACATAATTTCATGCTTCTTTATTGATGAAAAACACTCCATTATGTTTACAGGACATATTTTCTGTATGCATTCATCTGCTGATCTACATCTGGGATGGTTCCATGACTTGTCCATCATGACTAGTGCTGTGATTAACATGAGTATCTCTATTATTCCCATGCTGACTTTGATTATTTCTATTACATAACCCTGAAATTTCAAAGTTATTTTAATATTGACTTTATATATTAGGTACTTTAAATTACTAGAGACTGCATCTGCTAGGCTCTCAAAAGTTATAATTAATTTGAGTTCACTTTGCTTCAATTCTAAAGAGAACATACTGCCACCTTTCAGATGTCTCACTTTTAAAATTTAATCATTTATTATCAAGAGGAAAAATTATTCAAAAATTTCTTAAATATAAAATTTAAATACCACTCCCCCTCCCTGCCTATCAAGGCCTGAGGCAGGTGGGAGAGCTGGCTCTGAGGTCATAAGAGTAGTAGAGCTGTCCCTGCCCACCTTTAGCTGCAACACTAGGGAGAGCAGGCCCTGCACTTCACATGGGCAGCACAATAGAGCCAATCCCATTGGTGGAGGTGTTGGTGACCCAGCCCCCCCCCATGTTGTGTGCACAGGAGAGCTGTCCCCATTACTCATCCGTCATGTGGCAGCATGGGAGGTGAGGCACGACTGAGCACTGAGGTAGGTGGGAGAGCTGGCCCTGAAGTCACAAAAGTAGGAGAGCTGTAACTACCTCTCATCAGCTGCAGCACTCCAGAGAGTGGTCCCTACGCCACACCTGGGCCACATAGTAGAGCAGGACCTGAAGGTATGATGTGGGAGAACAGACCTGAGGGCATGCAAGCAGGAGAACTGGCCCAGTCTCATGCTCATTGCTGCAAGGAGTAAACACACCAAGGCAATGCAGGACAAGAGTGAGGATAAGGGAGAGCTGGCAGGCTTACTAACCCTGCAACTATCCAGGCCCTGAACCAGAGTTATGTGTTGGCATACCCCATTATCCACCCTCCCTGTCTGTGATCTGCTGGAGCACATGAAGGGTCTGGTCCTGCAGACCCAAAGCTGGAGGATCTCTGCAACAAAGAGCAACAGCAGGATAACCAAGAAGAGTTCCAGAGAGGGCCCAGCATTGATAGTGCAGCAGAAACCAGAGGCCTCGAACCAGACCAGTGACTGCAATGAACACTTGCAAGTCATGTGACAACTTCCATGAGGAGATTGCTTTTTCCTTCTCTTTTTCTTTTTCTTTTTCTCTTAAATTTCATTTTCTTTTATTTGGGGGAGAGGTAGCAAGGGTAGAGGGCGGATACGAAGGGGTGTGAAAATGAATGGAATGGAGATGCATGGTATGAAAGAGAGAAAGAATAAAAAAGAAAGTTAAAAATATATAAATACATACTAAATGACAAAAACATAATGGTTTTATTTCTGCACTGTAAAAGCATGTATTTTAGTCTAGTTTTTCCACTTATATATTATAATACATGGGGTATATTCAACTAGAAGTTGTATTGAAAAAATGTCCTTACACTTTATAAGTTGTTTATTCAGTCAGGAAAAAAACATCAATATTGTAAAATATTCATTTGCAATAATATCTTAAACAAATATATTCTATTAATAATAAATGAAGCCAAAAACTATTTATACAACTGCTCCAGAAGGAGTGTGATTTTGAAGTTTCTGCTTCAGAGCTGATGTTAGTTTTCATGTTTATGTTTCATTTGACTTACCTTAGAATAGCTGCTCCAATTTTCCTTTTTTAAGTAGAAGAATCATCCTTCAAAAATTTAGAAAAGTATCAAAAACAAGAACTATTTAAAGTCAGAAATTAAAAAGTTATAACAGCCTAACTAACTATTCCTCACACATAACATTCATGTGAGAATCAATACATCCATACATATATACACACATGTATGCACATGCAAAAACAAACTAAAATACAAAACAAAAACCAAAGACAAAAAAAAAGAAAAAGAAAAAAATCTTGGTGTGGAAGCTGTAGTGTGGTCCAGTGAGTCACACAGTATAATCTATAGTCCATACATCTTTACCTGCAAATGTTTATTGCAATGAATCATTGATCTGATTTGAGGCTTCTGGCTTCTGCTACACTATCCATACTGGATCCTCACTAGGACTCCTCTTGGATATCCTGTTGCAGCACTGTGTCTTGGGGATCCTGCACCTTTGGATATATAGGCTTGGCCCCTTCACATGCTCCAGCACTTGATAGAAAGGGTGGATGCTGGGGTGGGCTAGCTCTGGATCTAGACCTGGGTGGTAGCTGAGTTGGTCAGCTTGCCCGTTCTCGGCGTCCTCACCCCCAGGTCAAGCTACCCAGCACTGGCCCGCTACCTCACCCAATGTTGCAGGAAGCAAGAGTCGAGGCCAGCTCTCTGGTTCTCATGCCCTAGGCAGGCTTATTGTGCCCCAGCCAACAGGGTCAGCTCTACTGTGCTACTGAGGTGAGTTGAGGTGTGGAGCAAGTGCTGCAGCTGATGAGGTGCAGGGGCAGCTCTCCCTAGTGCTTCAGCCAATGAGGGGTGTGACCAACTCTGTGCAGCTCTTGGATATCAATGTGGTCCCAGGCCACACTCAGACCAGGGATATTCACATGGCCTTTGGTGGTAACACAGGCCATGGACATTAACAGAGATCACTGTTGCTGCATGGCCACGGACCCAGACATGGCCCTCAGTTTCGGAATGAACTTTGACATCACCATGGCCTCAGGTGGCTTACTCAGGCAACTCCCATCAGGCTGTTCCTCTCCACCCTTAATTCTCTGGATCTGCCCCTCTTTATAATGCTCAAGCTGTTCCACTTCTCTTTCTCTCCCATCTCTCCACCTCATACTTGCACATTGTAGTGGCATATGCTGCAGGTGGGCTACACATTTGGCAGGGTCTCCGGGTATCTTCTTCCTGCCAACTGTGTGTGGCAGCAGGCAGGGCCTTTGAGTAGCTTCAAGTGTTTGTCAAAAGCTATCCAAGGAAACAAACCTCTGGCCAAAGATGCAGCAAGGCAAAACTGCAAGTCAACACAGAGTCATCCAGTCTCATGGTTGAACTGCCACCACAACTTCCTAGAGAGATTAGCACCTAGGCCAATGATGAGAAGTAAACAAAGCAGGACATGTCCAGTCAGTTGTAGGTCTCTATTTTGCAGGCACTATTCTTCCTGGGCTAGCATGAAGCCCTGGAAGTCACAGCAATTCATACCGTGGTGAGTTTTCTCAAAGGAAGAAGGCATAGGACCACTAGCGCTTTTGTTTATTACTCTCTCTAATGATGGGTTGCATACTTCATCTTTTCCCAAGGAGCAATGACAGCAACCACCTTTGAACCATCTGTTCTGCCTCACTTAATAGGACATAAAGGATCATCTTCCATTTCTCCAACACTTGTCACTTCTTTCTATCCCAACACTCTACCATCTACTTACTCATTTTCCACCATGGCCAACTTGGTGCTGGGCTGTAATGTTGTCTTTGTGCTTCCTGGTGTGCCTAGACTCTGTGGATCTAGGCCAGTCCATGATGTTGTCTAGGCAATTCTTGGCTTTCAAGAACTGGTTCATGATGATGCCATTCATTATTCCTGTCAGGAGTAAGTGCTGCCCTCCTCATAGCCTCCACTCTTCTTGGTGGTCCTCTCTTTGTCCTGCCTCACCAAAGCCAGTCTAGAAGAGAGACACCAGAGGGTTCACTCTCGGGAGAGATGGAGGCCCTGGCTGAGGCTACAGGATCCTAGCCACCACCAAGAGCAGGTCACCGTGGCTGCCAGTGCCATCTTGTGTCTCCATTTTGTTTTGTTGTTTGTTTGTTTGAGTTTCTTTTCCATTTTGCCTAAGCAGCTTTGTATGCAAATATTGGTCCAGTACAACGTTTCTGATTTCTCAAACACCAAAAATACTGGACTATTGCCGAGAAATTAATCTCTGATATCCTGCTGTTGCCCAGAATCAGGGTGATGATACATCTAGGCAGGGCATCCTAGGGAAGGTTCTGTGAGAGGCCCTGGCTGCTGCATACCTCCAATCCAAGGCTTCCCAGGCTTGACCTCTGTGTTATAGCCTGAGGGCAGCTCTGCTGCCCCACATTCTCTGTCTCCCAGCAGGGCAAGTAGCATGGGCCTCAGTTTCAGAGGCTCCACTCTGGGTGCTGGCTGGCAGGCCTAGGACCAACCCTATTCAGCTATGACATGTTTCCTTGGGAGCTCCAGTCCACTGTGAATCTCCTTGTTGTAGGTGCTGACCACCAGGCAGGACCTCTGTTCTTGTAACCTGCACCCAGCCCTGTGCAAACAGCACAGGCTGCAGCCCTGGAGGCTCCATGCCTGGAGCCAGTTTATGAGTCTTGGACCAGCTCTATTTATCAATGACCTGTTTCTGCAGGAGCTCCAGGGAGCCTCAGTTCTCACTGTTGTAGGTGCTGGCAATGCCACAGCTCATCATCAAGAAGGACTTTTGTGCTTACAGCCTGCTGGATGAGATTGGGTGGTGAAATATGTAGATTCATCATTCTCCATGTGCAGTTCTGTTCTGCCATCTTTCCTTCAGATTTCACGAGTCCACATTTTAAAAGCATCTTCCCATAAGACTTGCCTTTTTTTTCTTGGTTTTTCCTGAGGTATCACAGGCCCTAGAGATTCCTTTTCAACGGCCACATCACCCCTTTGAGCCTCCACAAGTCTCTCAGGTACCTCGGGGAGCCAGTGTGTCCCGGTAGCTGCCACTATCTTTTCTTCCAAGTATTCTTTAAGCAAGTTTATTTTCAGTTCAACTAAGCCAGATCAAATCATGGTTATTTTGATAGAAAAATTGCTGGGATTAGAAACCAAAGACAGTTTTTTAAGAAGACAAGGAAAATTGCCATTAGTTATCTAGCCTGGTTGGCACTAAAGACAGTAAACCCCTACTGAGTAATAAGGAACATATCTCAGGCATGCTACAGCACAAAATGAGACAACAGTTCTTAAAATTATCCTTGAAGTGTCTTGCTATCTAGTTTCCTTCCATACCTAACTAGAGAAAACTAAATACTAGCTACCATAATAAAGGAGTAATTTAAGGTCATGTATATTATATGATTGTAGGATGAGACTGCTGCTTCTAAAGGCACCAGGGAACTGGATATAATGAAAATGTCATGCTTGTCTTAAATGTCCAGTTCGTGGGAGTGTGAAACATCATTTACTCTCCATTTGTGTGTCAAAAGTCTTAATTCTTGGGTCCATAAGGTTGAGATTAAAGAAAAAACATTTACAGTTTATTTAGGAAGTTGACACATTATGAGAGATTAATTGAAAACTTGAAATACAGCAGTGATTGAAAAATTGGGTTCTTTTTGCAGTGGAATGAGGTTTTAATGGTTGATTTTAGTAAGAAACAGGTAATTCCTGAACAATCTTTTTCTCACCTGTCATTGAGTAAATTATTTTCAATCTTTATTGAAACTCATTTTACCATATTTATATACATATAGTGACCTTAAAAAACTGGCATTTCCTAGAAAGTAGAAGCTGCCATTTCTTATCCAAACTTCTTCTTGAGCTATGGTCTTGATATATTGAATGCCAACATAGTCCACTGATTTGGGTGAAAGCTTGTGAAAACGTGATGATAAATTAAATTAAATAAGGCTCACTATAGTACTAAAAGTTCTAAACTTCCAAGGATTTTTTACTAGATTCTGAGTACAGTATCAGAGGGATATGATCAGGAGCATATAATCCATCAACTTCTCTTGGCAGCATAATCCAATGAATCATATCTATTACTTGGAAAAGGCAGTATGAAGTTTATTGAACTTCCTCTTTATATTAAAATAAGTTACCTAAAGCAATACTGCAACCAAGAAAGATGAAAAGAATGCTTGACAGATTTGGAGTTGCTGGTTGCCAGGATACTTCTTTTAACTTTCCAGTCTGCCTAATACAATGAGTATTCCAAAATGCAGCAAAGGATTATTATAAATCTGATTAGGTAGAAAGAAAATTAAGGCTGCAGGTCTATATGTGATGTTTCCAATATAACAAATCAATAAACTTCTAAAGAAGTTGCTTTGTAGCTATAAAATGATGAGAATATCACAATGATACAATTTCCTTGCACAAGAAGAGGGTATTAGTTCACCTTTTTCTTAGATTCCTATTTAACAGCTTAGTTCAAAGGGTATTTGACTTTCTGACTTTGTGCTTTTATTTTGATGGCATCAGAGAACATCGAGATAACTAGACTGTGATAAGCATTTTAACAAATCCCAGGAGTATCCCAAATCCAGAGATTAAGGGTATGAAGCTGTAGAAACTTCCCACCTAAAGAAAGTGGATTGGGCCGGGCATTGGTGGCAAACGCCTTTAAGCCCAGCACTCGGGAGGCAGAGGCAGGCGGATCTCTGTGAGTTTGAGGCCAGCCTGGGCTACCAAGTGAGCTCCAGGAAAGGCGCAAAGCTACACAGAGAAACCCTGTCTCGAAACACCCCCCCAAAAAAAGAAAGTGGATTGGTCTGGGGCTTATGCAGGGTAGCTTGGCTCGGCCTGGGAGGAGGGGACTGGCCCTGCCTGGACTGAGTCTATCAGGTTGATCTCAGTCCTGGGGGGGGAAGGATTTGCCCTGAAGGAGGTGGGAATGAGAGGTGGACTGGGGGAAATGGAAGGGGGGAATGAGGGGAGAGAACAGGGGAATCCGTGGCTGATATGTAGAACTGAATGGTATTGTAAAATAAAATTAAATTAAATTGAAAAAATATATAACGAAATGTTCCCATGTGTGCTAACTTAAAAACTAATAGATCAACAAATAAAAGAACCTAACAGATTTCCTGAAAAAAACAAAAAAAAAAGTGGACTGTGAAATTATTGTTATGGTTTGGATGGTAAATGTCTCCCAAATGCAACAAGTACTTAGAGGTTGGCCACCAGCCCATAAGACTATAGGAGAGTGAAAGACATTTTAGGAAGTAGATGGAGTAGAGGAAGTTGAGTCATTTACAGCCTGATCCTGAAAGGAATATCAGGGAATCACCCATTTCTCCCTGTCTCTCCTTTTGCCTCTCAGCTACCATGGTATCAGGAGTTTCCTTTCACCACCCTTTCTTGGCTGTGGTGTGCTGTCCCAACACTGGGTTAAACCTAATGAACCTAAGCAAAAATTAATCTTCCTGCCTTTTCATTCAATTATCTCAGGGATTTTGTTATGGTGCTGAAAAACTGATTAACAAACTACAGACATAGTCTCCACATTTTAGCACTGATAGTGGGACATTTTTGGAAGATTTTATAGGCAGCATATTTTGTACTACATCGTTATTGTTTTGCTATGCTTGGTGACCATGTGCCAGAAATGAAAGAAGACTTCACAATTGAACTAGAATGCAGTGTGAGCAGCTTGGACCTTAGGTTTTCTGATCCAGTGACTCCTACAACTTGCTGTCTGTGAAGTATCAGATAACTGAGTAAATTAAGTAGAAAGTCTTGATGTGAAACTCTTCAAACTTTAAAGCAGGGCCTAGAGTTTTTCATTAATGAACAATTCTTCACTTTATGGCCTGCAATAACTTGGACAAAGATATGCACGTCTCTTCAGAAGTGAGACTACAGAAAATTTGCCAATACTCCAGTAAATAAACTCACATCCAGGCACATGCAAGCAACAATAATTAAACCGAGGGGGTATTTGTAAGAACAAACCACAGCTGAAGGGAGAGAGAGAGGGGTGTCTAAAATAAGAAGAAGGGAGAGAAAAAGGAAGGGGGCATGTTGCTGGAGAGCTTCTCTCCAGCTCCCAAGTCCCGCCAGTCTCCAGCTCCCAAGTCCCGCCAGTCCCTGGTTCCCTGACCGAACCCATTCATAAAATGAACACACAGACGCTTACATTATTTAAACTGCTTGGCCATTAGCTCAGGCCTATCATTGTCTAGCTCTTACTCTTATATTTAGCCCATTTCTATTAATCTCTACTTTGCCACATGGCTCGTGGCTTACCGGTACTTTACATCTTCCTCCTCCTCGCTCCGGCTCCAGCCAGTCTCTCCCCTCCCTTCCTGTTCCCTCAATTCTCCTCTCTGTTAGTCCCACCTATACTTCCTGTCTGGCTACCGGCCAATCAGCGCTTTATTGATACAGAGTGATATCCACAGCAGGGGCACATCACTGGGCATCAGTATTTGGTTGTTAAACAGGTGACTTCTTGGAGCAAGGGATAATGAAATTCTCCAAGGCTCCTTGGAGAAACTCTACAGATGTTCAGTTTTTTTTATTATGGTAGATCCAGAATGATAAATCTGCCATTTCTAGCTTGGTCCTTTTAGGCAGGTCTCTCACTATCTGAGTCGCAGTTCCTTCATCCCTGTCCATAGTGGGAGTTAAATAAACCAACTTTACTTGCAACAGCAAAAAGTTCTAATTCTGGAATACTAGTAAACTGTTAGTTTTAACTACACACCATAATGTGAGTATTGTCTGACTCAAGGCTTTACCATGAAGAAGGAATGCATTCTGGACAAGATCTAAGCATCATTTTTATATAACTCCTTGACACTGGTGTTTCCAATGATAAAAGAAAAAATAAATCCATGGCTGCATTTTGCACTCATCTCAACAAGAACTTTGGTAGCCTGGGATAAAGGGGTGGTCCCTTGGTGAAGAAACCTTACCAAATGGTCTAGTTTGCTTTCTGTTGCTGTGACAAATGCTACGACAAAAGCAACCTGGGAAGGAAAGTGTTTATTTTATCATACAGGTTATAGTATACCATAGAGTAAAACCAAGGTAGGAACTCAAGAAGGACTTTGAAGCATAACTAAATGGAGGAAATGCTGCTTACTGACATGCTCCCTCTGGCTTGTTCAGTTATCTTCTTATATAGCCCAGCCCACCTCTTTAGAAATGACAGTGCTCGCTGGGAGTTGGTGGTGCACGCCTTTAATCCCAGCACTCGGGAGGCAGAGCCAGGCAGATCTCTGTGAGTTCGAGGCCAGCCTGGGCTACCAAGTGAGCTCCAGGAAAGGCGCAAAGCTACACAGAGAAACCCTGTCTCAAAAAACCAAAAAAAAAAAAAAAAAAAGAAAAAGAAAAAGAAATGACAGTGCTCACTGTGGGCTGGGAACTCGTGCACCAATTAACAAGTAAAGAAATGACTCACAGACATGTCCAGAAGTCAATCTAATGGAAGAAATTCCTTAGCTTAAAAACCCATGATTGTTAAACTGACAACCAAGATTAGCCATCATACACCTGGCATGTTATTTTTTTAAAGTCAGCAGACTATTACACTAAGAATACAGAACTTACTTATAATTTCGTATAGTGCACTAATATGTTTATGCTGACATAACCTATGAACTTTTTCCATAATTTACACTCTCCCCACCAAGCCTCTTGTTTTCAATGGCTCAATCTCATACATGGCAAAAACAACTCTTACACATATGTTATTTGTGTAGAAAATTATATTTATACTTTGAAAATGCATCACATTAGCATAGAAATATGTGACTAATCACAAAATGCACTCTTAATAAGACTTGTAGGAAGTCACACTTGTGCATAGACATTCTGGAAAGTTTTCTAGTGGTAAAAGTATAGATATTGTCAGGTGTTTCTAGCAGTAAGGGGTGACATTTTACTACATTTATAGCAAATTAGCATTTACCATTTATATAATAATGTTTCTAACATATACATTAGTTGTTTTGTTGTGCCTTGGTAATGAAATATTTGGCCGTTTGAATTGTCATGCAACACAAAACACTTCTTAGGAAAGTAAAAGAAAATATACTCTTGGTTATAAAGGAAAGGATTAGTAGTAGATAAAATTTCAATTTTTTACAGAATATCCAACACAGATATGTGGCAAAAAATAAAATAGACAAAGTTTTTCACTGAAGGACGTGGCTAGTGAGCTGAATGCAGCATGTGCTTATCCTTTTTCATCTAGTGGATGTGATTTCATTCTGTGGCGATTTTGAGTCCCAGGGATAATGGGCAATATTTGGAGATAATTTTGATTGTCACAACTCTAGGAAAGGTATTACTGACATCTAGTGGGGAATGGCATAGATACTGCTGAACACTGTACAGTGAACAAGCAGCCCCTCACATGTTATCTGGGTCAAATATCAGTAGTAGTAAGGTGAGAAACCCTTCCCATCTCTCATTTTAAATATTTGTATTTTCTCTAAAAATGTGTTTGTGTGTGTGTGTGTGTGTGTGTGTGTGTGTGTGTGTGTGTGTGTACAAATATGTGTAGGTACCCATGAAGGCCAGAGTTTTCCTGGAACTGGAGTTACAGACAGCCTGATATGATTGTTGAAAATTGAACTCAGATTCTCTTCAAGAGCAATAAACACTTCTAATTGTTGAAGAATCTTTCTAGCCTTTCTTCTCCACAATCAACAAAACAGACCATTTTCAGTCAGAAGGGACAGTTGCAAATGATCATATTCTTGTCTAATAGAAGCAGAGAGAAAATAAAAGTTATGATGATGTGATAATATGAGAAGTAAACTGTAAAGTCTTATACCATCATTTTGTGTGTTCAATGTCCTCAATAATTGCTGATTTTTTTAAGAATCACCCAATTCATAGTGGGTATAGGCCTTCCACTACACAAGCAAAAAAGCCTCAATCCTTGGGGGTTTTTTTGCTTGTTTATTTTTGTTTTGTTTTGTTTTTGTCTCTATGCAAAGTAGGGTAGTTGCACAGCAGGGACAAGGCTTTGTAAATTGAATAACTGTGACCCAGATTTAGAATACAAAGCTGGTAGGGATATGAAAAACAAAGCATGCAAACAAAAAAATAGCTGCAGTATCTATTCTGGTCACACAGAACTGTAGTGAAAAGAACTTTCACTTTCCAGAAGCAGCAGCAGTCAATGCTCTGGTTTGTAAACTCAGTTTTATAATTTGTAAAGGAATGAGGTAATCTGGCAGCAGTGGCAATGGTCTTTACTAGACTAGGAAAGCAGGTGTTTCTCTTGGTTGGCAGGTTAGGTCACTGTTTCTCTGGCATACCAACTAGTTATGTGAGACATAATATTTCAGTACAATACTACTTTCTTTCTGAAATCATTGAGGGCAAATCATGTTGCTGAGAATGAAGAATGTTGTTGTCTGGCACATTCAGTTATCCCTCACTGAGCTTCATTCACTGGTTTTGTCTATGTCAGAACCTATAAGAAGTCAAACCACAAGAACACAGAGTCAGGGGAAATTATCTTTTATGAAAACTCTGATGAGATGTGTATTGTGACAGATTAACAAAATAAAGAAAAGAGATACTACAGCTAAAATTATGTGTTTCTTGTGTTTTTATATATTATTTTATTTATGTCTTATTTAAATGAAATGTTAACTCATAAATATTTGACATTTTTGACATAACTAAATTAATATCTGGATAAAACATTTTACTTCAATATTGAAAATATACTAAGGCTTTCTTTAGGTACAATTTACAATGAATTTTGGAATATGGTTTACATGTTATATAAGCATATGGAACAAACTATTTAGGAAGTTTGAATTTGAAAAAGGTTTAATTTTCTCTTTTAAAATTTTATAAAATTTACATTGATTATGTTTCTACTACTGGGATAATTTTGTTTACAATTCACTATGAGTGTCAATTTAAAAATTGAGATTTTATCTGTCAAGTTTTTTCTAGGTAGATTTTCATGGAACATTACTATATGTATGGAATTTTATAAAGATTTTTTAGAAGCTTTATGCTATGAAAAGCGAAAGAAATTTACAAGTAAACCATTAGAATTGGTTGTAGAACATAAAATCAATATGTCAAAATATGACTAGTTACACAAACAGTATATGGGAAATGAAAATCAGAAAAAAATATTGTTAGTAGCCATACCCAAAAACTCAAATACATAACAATAAATCAAGGAGTGTGAACAAATTTGTGAAACATTACTGGAAAATTTGAAGAATACTTAACAAATTAAAGAAGATACCATATTCATGGAATAAGAAATTAAATTAAATTAATTAATTAATTGTATACCCTACTAATTTTAAATGAAGTTTTAAGAAGTAAGTTAAATCTCATCATCATTTTCTTTATTTATTTAATTTAAATTTATTATTTTGGCTTACAGTAGCAAACAATAAAGTCCCTGTCTCAAACAATGTGATGTCTGACACCCAAGATTGTCTTATGATCTCCAGTGGTGTGAATGTAGGTGCCTGCAGCACATAGGCACATCACACACACACACACACACACACACACACACACACACACGATTGTCTCACTCCTTACCTTTTTCATCTCACCTTCTCTTTCCTATGCTTTTTAATACTTATCCTCAATAAAACATACATAAGAAGCTAGAGAACCTGAAATTCAACATTAGACTGACAACCACCAAGGAAAACTCCATTTCCTTCCACTGGGTCTCGCAGAAAAGACTCGAAATGAACCTGTCAGGAAAACAATGAATTGATGCATCATGTCATTATGACATTAACAGTGGGCCTAAAGATAGATTCCTCTCCAAAAAATGCCCCAGAAATCCGTGGCCAGTGCCTAATTCACAGAATGCTCAGGGCTCCTGATACCTTGGCCAAGCCTTCAAAGGTGCTAAACCTACATCTAGTTCTCTGAATAATCAAGAGCACTGAGGACCTGCACATGCTTACAGAGTTTAACTTGTGCCAGAGCCTGCATGTAGGTAATACTAGAAAATAAAATTTAAAAATGAAGATGAAGATCAGATGCATTTGTCTGGCTTAATATTAAACAGGAGACTCAATTACACTGACTCATGGCCTGAAGCTCCAGACACCTGGCTGAAGCTTTTTAAAAATGGATGCATTATTTCAGTTGTTCTTAGATAGGTATAGCCATGGGTATAAATGGAAGAATCAGGGCCATTAATTGAAAATAATGGGAAGTACCTTGGAGCTCAGTAACCCCATGGAAGAGGAAGAAGAAGAATCATAGGAGCAAGAGGGATCAATGAAACAGTACAACAAGGCCCACACAATCAACTAAACAGGGCTTATAGGGGCTCACAGAAACTGAAGTGCCCAACAACAAGCTTGCATGGGTCCATATTAGGTCCTCTACATATATGTAATGGTTGTTAGCTTGGTGGTCTTTTTGGGGGAGCGGGGGACACTCCTGACAGTATGAGTGAGGGGTGTCTCTGACTCTTTCATCTGCTCTTGGGTTGTCTTGTCCAGCCCTGAAATGAGGGTTTGTGCCTAGTCTTTTTGTATCTTCTTATGCCCTATTCCATTGATATCCTTGAAAGGCCTGCTATTTTCTAAAGGAAAATGGAGGAGGAGTGGATCTGGGCTGATGGGACATGGGGGTGACTGGGAGGGGTGGAGCAAGGGGAAATTGTGGTCAGGATGTATTGTATGAGAGAAAAATAAATAAAAAATGGAGTGAAAAAAGAAGAAAAATATTGGGAGGAATGTCTCCACTTCACAGAAATGCATTAAGACATAAGAATTCATCTGGGTGGGAGTGTCTCACACCTTTGATCCCAGCACTGGGGAGGCAGAGGCAGGCAGATTTCTCTGAGTTTGTGGCCAGCCTGGTCTACAGGGTGAATTCAAGGACAGCCAGGGCTACACAGAGCAATTCTGTCTCAAAAAAAGCAAAGAAAAATAATAACAACAATAACAAAAAAAAACCCACCACCACCAACAACAACAACAAAAAACTGATATCAAAGTTCTCTGATCTCTGAATTCCCCCCCAAATCTGGGCAATCAGGCTAAAAAATGTAGACACTAACAGCTAACAACCAAAAGTACATGCTGTGCTTTGTTTTTATTTTTACTTCTTATACTTTTTCTTTTCTTTTTACCTGTTTGTTCCTTGTCTCCTAGGGGACTAACCCGAGTTTGGTCATCTCACCATTTATAATTGCTACTGTCTCCCCCATTGATGCTGAAAATCCACTGAGTATTCACTATGTAGTTTTTTTTTCTCTTCTTAAATTGCATCCTACACAAATGCAACATTTTCGGGCTTCTAAATAAATAATGATTCAATAGAAGTGTAAAGGACATCGGAATAGAAATAAGAGACATCTACAAATCTAAAATAAAAGTAAAGGAAAATAATAAAGACAGGAACACCTCCACAGAGAGGATTCCTATTTCCTGCTTAACATATCTCTGTCTTTACCAAAATTCAGTATTTCCAGTATGTCATTACCAACCAAGCACAACCTGTTTAATCAAGAATATTGATTTCACTTTCACATTGTTTCTAAGCTGAATTCCATGTTTGGTATTTTGCTCTTTTTAGTACAGAGAGGAAATGATTATATATGTTTTAACATCATAATTAGTTCACAGCATTGTAGAAGTTTATTAGATTAATAACAAAGTGATTCTAATATTCTTAATATTTATTATGCAGTGATTCATTTTTGACAAACTGTTTGACTCAAAGTGTCTTATTTTTTCTTTTGTAAAATAGACTGAAATAGTTCATGAAGTGTGATTCTTCCATCCTTGAGTACATGATTTTTAATTAATTGTTCACTTGATTATCCAGGAAATACTTTCTAAGAATAAGATAATAATTATAATTTTTTCTTTTAATTATTTCAGTTAATTAACCAACATTTTTCAGTTAATAATCAGAGGTAAATATAATTCTTTGCTAAATTTGGGAATTACAGTAAAATGTAAATTTTTTCTATGTTTAAAACCATGAATATTAAAGGGATGAATAATATCAATTATTTAGAAAATGATTTTTTCATGTTACAGATGCAGTTCAGAAACTACTAATGTTCTACATCATTCAGAAATTCTAAAAGGGCAAGTAATTATTCTGTGTATGACAGTTATATTACCACAGATCTTTGATTCTTTAAATACAAATTCTAATTCAAACCTATTTCTCATTTATTCTGAAATAATTATATTTACTCCTTAGATCTCAATTAATTAACTTTCAAAAATAATTCAAAAAACCCTTCTAGATGACCTTTTAAAATATACCTTACTGGTATTATTACACCTTCACTCGAGACTGGCAAATTACATAACATGAATTATTAAAATATTACTTAATGGCATTAGAAATGTTTAAGCAATCTAAAAACACTTCTTTCAAAGTTACTTAGACTATATGTTTTCTTTTTTTTTAAATTTATTTTATTTTATTTTACAATATAATTCAACTTTACATATCAGTCATAGATCCCCCCGTTATCCCTCCTGCCACCCCGCCCCCCTCTCCCCGGCCCACCCCCCATTTCCATCTCCTCCAGGGCAAAGACTCCCCCGAGGATTGAGATCAACCTGGTGGACTCAGCCCAGGCAGGTCTAGTCCCCTCCTCCCAGGCTGAGCCAAGGGTCTCTACTAAGCCCCAGGTTTCAAACAGCCAATTCATGCACTGAGCACAGGACCCGGTCCAACTGCCTGGATGCCTCCTAAACAGATCAAGCCAATCAACTGTCTCACCCATTCAGAGGGCCTGATCTAGTTGGGGGCCCCTCAGCCATTGGTTCACAGTTCATGTGTTTCCATTCATTTGGCCACTTGTCCCTGTATTCCATCCATCCCTGGTCCCAACAACTCTAGCTCACATAAACCCTCCTTCTCGCCAATTGGACTCCCAGAGCTCCACCCAGGGCCTGACCGTGGATATCTGCATCTAGTTCCCTCAGTCACTGGATGGGGTTTCTAGCACGACAATTAAGGTGTTTGGCCATCCTATCACCAGGGTAGGTCAGATCG
>CABHPH010143088.1:24548-41465 GCA_902168325.1 Peromyscus nudipes
ATACCATGTTTGTCTTTCTGAGTCTGGGTTACCTCACTCAGGAGGATTTTTTCTAGATCCCTCCATTTGCCTGCAAACCTCATGATGTCATTGTTTTTCTCTGCTGAGTAGTATTCCATTGTATATATGTACCACAGTTTATTTATCCATTCTTCGGTTGAAGGGCATCTAGGTTGTTTCCAGGTTCTGGCTATTACAAATAATGCTGATATGAACATAGCTGAGCAAGTGCCCTTGTGGTATGATTGAGCATTCCTTGGGTATATGCCCAAGAGTGGTATAGCTGGATCTTGGGGGAGATTGATTCCCAATTTTCTAAGAAAGCACCATATTGATTTCCACAGTGGCTGTATCAGCTTGCATTCCCACCAGCAGTGGAGGAGAGTTCCCCTAGCTCCACATCCTCTCCAGCACAAGGTGTCCTCAGTGTTTTTGATCTTAGCCAATCTGACTGGCATAAGGTGGTATCTCAGAGTTGTTTTGATTTGCATTTCCCTAATGATTAGGGATGTTGAGCAATTCCTTAAATGTCTTTCAGCCATTTGTGTTTCCTCTGCTGAGAATTCTCTGTTTAGTTCTATTGCCCATTTCTT
This sequence comes from Peromyscus nudipes, assembly GCA_902168325.1. Lineage (NCBI taxonomy): Eukaryota > Metazoa > Chordata > Mammalia > Rodentia > Cricetidae > Peromyscus > Peromyscus nudipes. Next base: position 25,142 of record CABHPH010143088.1, read on the forward strand.
AATTGGACTGTTGGGAATTTTGATGTTTAATTTCTTGAGTTCCCTATATATTCTGGATATCAGTCCTATGTCAGATGTGGGGTTGGTGAAGATCTTTTCCCATTCTGTGGGCTGTCGCTTTGCCTTGTTGACCGTATCCTTTGCTCTACAAAAGCTTTTCAGTTTCAAAAGGTCCCATTGATTGATTGTTTGTCTCAGTGTCTGAGCTACTGGTGTTATACCTAGGAAGTGATCTCCTATGCCAATGCATTCAAGACTACTTCCTACTTTCTCTTCTAGCAAGTTCAGAGTAGCTGGATTTATGTTGAGGTCTTTGATCCACTTGTACTTAAGTTTTGTGCACGGTGATAGATATGGATCTATTTGCAGCCTTCTGCACATTGATATCCAGTTATGCCTATATGACTATATGTTTTCTAATTATGGTTCTTCCACGTAGGATATTTGGTTAAAGCATCTTGGGAGTTTATCAAATAATCAAATTAACATCATTGATTTAATATCTTGTACATTAGCTGGGTTTTTTCAAAACATAGGACATGCTGTTTTAAATATTTGATCATGAATAATTCATACACAAGTGATACACTAAATGTGAAGCCAAGTAATATAATTATCTTGTGCTGATAGCTATAGTATAATGAGCATTTATTAAATACCAAACATTGTTGGAAATCTTCAGACACATGAATTCATTCATCTTGACACTAATCCCATGGGCATGAATTCCATTTTACAGATATAGAAATCAAAGCTAAGAAATTAAATATATCACTCTTCCAACTAAGAAAAAAGAAACCAAGATCAAATTCAAGCCATGTAGCTCCAGAATACTCAATCTAATTCATAATATTAATTAATTATCCTAGGAAACTATAAACAATCCTAAAACCTAGACAAAAGAGATAAAATGCACTCAATAGAAGCAATGCTCACCCAAATCCCTAAATGAGAGATTTACATCACCCTTTCCAACATTCATAGAATTTTGTGGAAGAGGGGCAAGAATTTGGAGGAGACAGGGGAAGAGGTACAGTGCTCTGAAAAAACTGCCTTCTGTATTTTAATTAGATGTATTAGACTTGGATGTCTCTTCAAATGGCCTCAAAAACTACAGTATTTACTTGAACTTAAAGGCATGTCCTGTAATGCTGGCCACAAGTTTGCATAGTAAAGACTAAGTTGAAAAATATCCAAACAATAGTTTATCAAAAAGTTAATGGCAAGGGAGGAAGGAAATCTGGACAGGAAGACTTGTTTTGGAAGAAGTTGCTTTTCAACAGATCACTCTGAAGTAAGAGGAGCAAGAACACTATACAAATATCTGTAACTCAGTTTCCAACCAAGCTAGAGCATACAGACTAGGCAGGTGGCTCAGTAGATAAAATGCTTGCCATGCCTGAATGAAAACCTGAGTTGTGACTCTCCAGGACCCACATACAAGCAGTGCCGTGGCATTCATCTGTAGCCGCCATGCTGGGGAGAGCAGAAATAGTTGGATTACTGGGACTTTCTGACCAATGAGTCTAGCTAAAATGGTGAGTTCTATACTCAGTGAGATATCTCTGTCTAAAACATAACAATGAGATCAGTTAAGGAAAATTAGGAAGACATCCCACATCAACTTCTGATCTCCATCCACATAAGCACACACTAACTTGCATGCAACACACACACACACACACACACACACACACACACACACGCATGCACGCACACGCACACACACACACACACACAACTTCCTTAAAGATATGCTGGATCTATAATGAGAGAAAAGAAAATAGATTCTTTTTTTTTTTTTTTTTTGGTTTTTCGAGACAGGGTTTCTCTGTGTACCTTTGCGCCTTTCCTGGAGCTCACACGGTAGCCCAGGCTGGCCTCGAACTCACAGAGATCTGCCTGCCTCTGCCTCCCGAGTTCTGGGATTAAAGGCGTGCGCCACCACCGCCCGGCAGAAAATAGATTCTTAATCTGCTACCATTATTCTTGATATTTGACACAATCTCAAGTTTTAGTTGGAGTCATAAAGTTGAATAATTTTTTAATGAAGAAGGAGCACAAACAGCCATGAGACTAGAAACTGCTGAATTCACAAAATAATTGGAAATGAAGACAACAGCAATCACTCAATGCAATAGTGACTTTTTAATTGTGTAAGAAGAGTAAGTAGGTAGCACTAACCTAAATGACATGCAAGTACTTTCCGAATATTAATTCCAGCAATGAGAAAATGCACAGAATGATTAAGTGGAAAGGGAAACACTGCAAGTAACAAAATAATTGGGTGAATGGCTAAAATGAATGATAAAATAGTGTATAATTCCAAAATTTGAGGAAAAATTTTGGGTGGCAAAATGTCAAAAAAGAGGGTTTTTAAGTAAATGAGACTAATAAAAATCTTTGTCTTGGGTAATTAAAAAGTTGCCAGTGATGCTATCTAACATCGTAGAATGCTTGATGAAATCACTGTACTTACAGATGCATACGTGCATGACCATTTGTTTTATTCTTATTATAGTACATACAAAGAAAGACATGGGGTATAATAAAAACAGCTTTCTCTGTCTTAAAAGTGAGTTCATCATATACAAAAAGGCATTGTGTATATTGAGATGATAATTAGAAAAGTTTTAATACGTAGAAAGTCATGTTGCAAATAATAAGATGAGACAACTGTTAATTCCTTCATCTCTCCACTATCCATGCTAAGAGCATGATGTAAACCTGTCACTCACTCTTTCATTTCCCAGCAAACTTCTTTTAATGTGATATATTTTCCTCGCCTGAATTTTTCCAATAATGTTTTAGTGCAGTGGGAATAGAACAGTAAAGGTGAATTCATTTATAATTCCTTCCTTTCAAACATTGTCCCACATGAAATGCAGTGAGAATTAATTAAAAAGAAAACAGAGTGACTAATAAGAAAACTCTGTTGTGAAGAGACTTTTGAAATCCTGTGTTCTGCAAGGCAGATATGAATCACAGCTTGCACTCGCATACTATCCAGGAGTAGTTTATATAAGAAAGTGCTCAGCACTTCACAAGCTTTGTCCCTGTGTAATTGTGCCCTCTACAGTCATATCAAGTAAATGAAGGTCACTTCAGATTGAAAGAGCTCTGATAAGTCTCTGATACTCAAACCACACTCGGATTTAGGCAAGCAAGCTATCTTTGAAAAGATATGTCTGACCTACTTAATTCGGAGAAATCTTTAACAGAAAAGGTGGCTGTTGAATTCAGCAGTGGTCTGGCTGTGTGGCAGTCACAAGCAAAAGAAAATTAAGTTCATGTACATAGAATTTACTCCTTCAATAAAGAACACATTGTCACCAGTGACAAAGGCAGACTTAATCTAAACCCTTATAATCATGTAAACTGTGACAGAGATTAAGAAGACCCTGCTTTTTTCATTCCAGCAAATAGTTGATTGTGTAAAATATTACATTTACTACATTTCTCCAATATGACTTAGAGCAGATTCAGGGATCTTGCTTTTTATTTACCTATGACAAGGTCAGACAAAAATCCTCCAAACTCCTATTTTTTACTTTGTGCTATGGTTTTAATATGGGTTTTCCTATCAAAACTTCTCTTAGTACTTACTTCCTCAAGCCTCAATGCTGGAGGTGAAATCTAAAGTGAGTTGCTTGCATCATGGAGCAGAGCCCACATGAGCTGACAAACTCTTTTCACAGCAATGAGTGACACAACTTAGTGAGAGAATGATTGCAGTGAAGCTCTTGCTCTTTAAATCCCCGCCTTTCTTCTGCACTTGTCTGCTTACTACCCTTTTACTCCCACCGCCTGATACATTCTGCAAGGTTGTGACGCAGCGCAAAGCCATCATCAGTTGAAGCCGTATGATCTTGCGTTTTTCGAAATCCACAACTATAAGCTAAGTAATTATACTTTTCATTATGAATCACCCAGGCTCAACTCTTATGATATCGCAAAAGAAAATAGATTATATCACCATACATATAAGCATGTGAACTGCTTTCTGCACTTGTACAACTGCTGTTTTTTGCTTTCCTCTACGTATTTGAATTGTGAACATATTCTTAAATGTGCCAATAAATAACTACTCCTGAGAATAAGCAGAGCCATTGGAAAACGATATTTTATACATGATCTGATGCTATTTCCATTCCCCATATTCTCAGTTTTTCTTATAAAACACATTTTATATGCTTACAAATATTATGACCATAGCTTGCTTACTATTGCAAGAGTTTTTTTTCCTATGCAATATAACCCTACTGTAGATATAATCATTTCTAAATGTTTAAGATTTTTTTTTTGTTTTAGGTATGTGTCTAAGTGTTTTGTCTGCACATATGTATGTGTACTCCATGCATACCCAGTGGCTTCATAGTTCATGGGGAGATATCAAATCTCCCAGAACAGGAGTTGTGAATGATTGTTATTCCTGATATGAATGTTAGGAACAAAAACTAAATTCTCTACAAGAGCAACAAGTGCTGTTTAACCACTAATCCATCTCTCCAGTTCCACAAAAATTTCCTGAGATTTGTTTTTTTGCCTGGTATTTAGCAATTCAGTGAATGAAGTAAATTTTGCTGCACTTAGAATTATGTGATGATTGGAAGTTGAAAACTCAAAATACCATGAAACATTCAGTGGTTTCTGAATGTCAAAGATATAGAGCGACAAATAGAAGATTAGATAAGTGTATATAAGGTGTGCACTAGGTTCTTTTTTATTAATTCCCAATTATATACATCTATTATCTGAAAAAAAGTGGTTATTGTGTAAGATCAAAATAAAGCAATTATGGCATGAGTTAATAGAAGTGTAGCCAAACTATTATACAAATATGTGATAAAGTCATTTACTTTGAATGTGTGGAGTTGACTACAATAAAGTGAAGATCCGAGGTGAACGTTAAAGACTTCATGATCACCGAAGACCATTGTAGAACACAGATAGTTTATATTATGGTTCATAACAGCAGGAAAATTACAATTATGAAGTAGCAACAAAAATAATTTTATTTTTGGGAATCACCACAAAATGAGGAACTATATTAAGGGGTCAAAGCACTAGGAAGGTTGAAAACCACTGGTCTAGATACTAAGAATAATTGGAAATGACTCATGTATAAAATGTGAATGTAAGACAATTAAAGAGTAGCTGGAAGAATGATCATATTCAAAGTGTCATTTTACCACTGTGTAGGTTGGACACTACAAAAATCTAATGGGTATATTTCATGTTTTGTCAATGTGAGAATTACTTCACCAAATTGTGTACAGATATATACAACAGATCTGAGAACGGGCCAAGCTCATATAATCCCTTTATGCCATGTTTAAACAGTAAGAGGAATCTGATAGCAGATGCTACAAATCACATCTCCCTTTCATGGGTGTCAAGGAGAATTGTGGGAAAGACATTCCAGGTATATATTTCTGACAGAATGTTTGAGAAGGACCAGAGTATTTTTTACAACATGGAATAGAACATAGAAAGGCATCTTTTAGCTCAACTAATTTTCCTTGAGCATATTGACCAAGCTTAAATTTATTCCTCATATCAGCACTGTGAAATAATTGTAGCCATCTCTCTTTGTTGCAACATTTTTTCCACACAAAGTAAAAAAATCTTGAAAATTATAGACATAGACACGAGGAAGATAGTCATGACAAATAACTTTTAACAGCATCTATGGTGTTCAAATTTTATTTATTTGATTTTTATTTTATTATTAATTTATTTATTACTTTTTTGGAGACAGACTATTCTGTATCACTGACTGGCATCTTACATTGTAGTTAAGGATGATCTTAAATTTCTAATTCTCCTGCCTCTACATCCTAAGTCCTAGGTTTATAGTCATGTTGTTAAGATAGCCTAATTAAATACTTCCTGAATTGCTTCATTGGCAATTACAATTTTAATTTCTGTAGAATTTAAAACACAATGTAAAAATTGGTATGTGAAATGTTTCCTTTTTACTCTTCTCTTTTTCTGAGGGGGTTTTACATGAGCAAGTTATTAAGCATGTAGGGAACAAGAGGAAAAGAACAAACAGCAACTAGCAAATAGAACCAGTGTGTAGATAGCAAAACACCAAGTCAGAGGATCACAACGCATACAACCTAAGTGGACTGAAAGAACAAACTAAGGTCATATCACCAAATGCAAGGCTTGCAACCCTGCAGAAGTAACCAACTAGGAAAGCAAAGGCAGTCAGCTGAGGTTCCCTACCAAGCTCTCTCTCTCTCTGAGTGAACCTCCCATGAATAAACTTCCTGTTTCTGCTTGTTTCCCACCTACCCAAAAGGCATTTTACACCCTGGGATGTAATTACATTATAATTTCAAAGGCTTAAAAAGATATTTGTTTTTAAAAATTGATATTTAAAGATAATTTTTATAAAAAATCAGTAATCCTCATTGTATTTGATGTTTAGCTCAGTTTAGCTTACAAACTGTTGATGTATTTTACAGCAAGCTTCAATGTAAACATTGTAAATTGTTTCAATGCTCTTAAATTATCTTCTCTTCACTAAAACTCTCTTTACACTTACCAGAAATCCCTTACCATTATTTTCTATGTGTACATAGTATAGTAATGATAGGCAATCTCATTTCTACACTGTACAGGTTTTCTAGAGTAAACTGACAACAGATACATTAAAAAATAAAATGCAATCATTAATCTATTCATCTACAGTAAAAACAGAAGATGGGGAATATCAGTGAAAAAGAAAAAAGAAAACATGAAGCTTCTCCGACATTTAAAGTTCTATGATTATACAACTGGTTTCAATTTTAGCACTTATGACTTGACTAGCTATGCTCTTGTTTATTTCTGAGATTCCCAGAATACACAAATATTTGATTACTTGTAACTTCTGGATGGGCATTATTACACAAAATAAAGTAAGGTGCACTGCAGAAATGGATTTAGTTTGTCTAGAATGTCCATGTCTAAAAATAACTCCACTCAATGTTTGATAATATATATTTCAAACTAATAGTTGTAAAGGCATTAGTCCCTTTTGAGGCAAATAAGTTGATTAAAGGGGTAAATATGTAGATTTTCACGATTTATTATTCATATGAACTTTATTCTTTCCAAAGTCAATGTTGCAAAGTATGTTTCTATGAATGATATGTATATTTCATATATCAAAATTAAAGGTATTTTGACAAAAGATTGTTGTGCCCTGGGCATGAGACCCCCGAAGAGACTACCAAAGACACAAACTCACCAAAATGCAAAAGCAAGGTTTATTTCAATTCAAGCCACAGCAGGGCCCGCATCAAGCCATCCAACACAGTAGAGGCTGGAGGAGGTCCCTGCCCCTCTGCAAGCTCAGTTTTTAAAGGCAAAAAACCACAAGGTTACATCATTTAGGGGTGCTAGTACGGTACAATTCTGATTGGCTCAAGTTTTAGGGGTTTTTCAGAATTTCTGTGTTATCTTACTTTGTAGTTTTAACCGGTTGTTTGTCAAACTTTCTAGATTACCTCCAGCATTGGGGCATTCTGTGGTTAATCAATTGTTACCAGATAGTCCTTCAAACATCTTGATTTTGTACTTTTGACCATCTCTGGCCTTAGGGCATTCTATGGTTAATCAGTTGATACCAGATGGCTCTTCAAACATCCTGACTTTGTCCTGGGACTTATGTCAGCAGCTCTGAGAATTTTGAAACTCAGGCTGGGGTGAGGGGCTTGCTTGAAATGGGGGTGATTTGGTTCTTCAAGGATAATGTTCTGAGTCACTTAAGCCACTTTTAATATATTTGATAAATATTTGTTAACTGGGGAAAGGGACCCTAAATTGAGAAATAGTTCTATCAGATTGTCCTGTAGGCAGATATTTGAGGTGTTTCCTTGATTAAGGATTGATTAGTGACATATAATCCAGTATTAGTGGTACCAGTCCTGGGCAGGTGGTCCTGGGTTGTATAAAAAACAAACTGAACCCAGCTATGTAAAATAATAGCATATGCTTTTGTGGATATAGTAATGATGCTTTGTTCACTTTTATATTTTTCAGTTACCAAGAGTGATTTTTAAAGCATTTGCAGGTTAATATTTTGGAATAAAAGAATGTTTTATAACATAAAGTTCCATTTTGAATTCTATTTGTTGTTAAAAAGCTTTTCATTTCAATAATAGATGATGGATGTTCCCATTTCATTTTTGAGGGCAAAAGTATTCAGATTTATGAGAAGAAATTTTCTGATTCCATTCATAGTTGCAATTGTGTATAGAGATATATTTGTGTGCACAAACACAAATCCATGTATTCAGACACACACACACACACACACACACATATATACATGTATATTACATGTTTATTTATATCCACCTCTCTTTCTACCCATCTATCCCTTCATCCATTAATATCGCAAACTACCTTTCTATATAATATACCTACAGTGATAACATTGGATCAGAGTTGTATAAGAAATTAAAATTTAAAATATCATTTGAGATAGTTTGAACAAAAGCAATTTTGCTTTCCAAACTCTAACTCTGTCTGGTGGTACTAGTCATAAGAAATACAATCTCAGGCTGGAGGGATAGCTCAGCCATTACAAGCTAGACTCACAACCAAAAACATAAGAAATATAATCTCAGTATTACTTTGACCATATTATACTGTCATTGTTCAGATATTTGTCACACAGATACTGACCAGTAGAAGACTGGGTTAGGGCTGCAACAATTTCCTGCTGCTATCTGTTGTCAACTAGATTCTCAATTGAGTTTTGAAATGTACTAGTAGTTATTATCAGTTCATTCTTTACCTCTCTGTTTATCCTCCTAGGTATTTTTATACTCAATCAATATTAGTAGAACTTCCTTTTATGTATCAGTCAGCTGCTTTCAGGAAAATTATCTATCAATGCACTATATTTCAGTCTGGTAAAATAGATGTTTGTGTCAAAAACAGCCTTTTTGTCTCACACACAAAAATTACAAATAGTGTTTGACTGCTCTATCCTCAGGCTATATAATAACTAGTTAAATAGAAATGTTTTCTGTCTCTCATAATAATTTACTATATCCAGACACATTCACTTCTTTTTCCCTGTACTATATTACTAATATAAATTGATTTGTAATAAGTAAAAGGGATCATCACTATAAAAGCTAAACATGTCACAGATATTTTTTCTTTAAAGAGAATTTGTTTTTCATGTTTTTCAAGCAAAAGTTATTTACCACCGTTCTTTGAAATGGTTCCATAATTTTTTTATTTCTCTTTTTTCTATTCTTTTTATCCTACAAATTCAGGTCATCTATGATGACAAAATTATAGTCCATCACTCCTGGAAAGAACTAGAAACATAGTTAGATATATGGTCCATTTCTGAATTAACCCCTAATGGCAACAGTTTTAATTTTGTGGGGCCACTATTCAAATCCCACATTCACTCAACTATTAAAAACAACTTGACTGTGCAGTGAGAAGGGCACAGATCCCTGGATGGAAATGCTCAGTTCCTACAAGTACACCTTTCCTTGTGGAAAGCCTTAAGCTGGTAAACCGTAGAGCAGAAACTACACCTTAGCATCCTCAACTATGTCTTCTCATTAACTTTCTCCCTTCATTGTTCCCTGCTTTTAATACTCCTCTTGAATTGTCTTATTGTAAGTCAAATTAGACTTCTGAGGGGGGCCCACCTCTGAACCATTTTAAAATCTCTATGCTTCGAAAGAGATCATAAATGAGACTCTGTGTACTTTCAAAGGCTAGACCTGTAAAATGTTCCAAAATAATCAAAATATTCACTGTGGTAGATGACAATTTGAGAGCCTGCAATACCAAGGCTGAAGGTATGTACCCTACCTACTATCTTCTATCAGGTTCAATGAAATCTGTTTTTATTTTTTGGGGGTGCTTTTTATTTATTCTTCTCTTATAAATATATCCAAATCTCAGCAGCTTCTGCTCCCTCCACTCCTCTCACTGCTTTCCCCACCTCCCTTCTTTCCAGACCCTCTGTTCTTCCATTTCTATTCAGAAAATAGCAGGCCAGTCAGTGATACAATCTAAACCTGGTGCAATAGAACTAGGCAGAAACACTCATATCAATGATGGACAAGGCAACCCAGTACGAGGAAAGGGGATCAAATAGCAGGCAAAAGAGTCAGAGACACCACAACTCCCAATGTCCCACAAAATCCCAACTAAACAATCACAGCATATATGTAGAAGACCTAGTACAGACCCATGCCAGCTCTGTGATCTGTGATCTGATTCAGTCTCCATGCTGCTTCCCTTGTGCTAGGGATGTCTTTCTGTATGCTGTGAATGTGTGTTGCTCTGATTTGGTTGATAAATAAAACTCTGATTGGCCAGTAGACAGGCAGCAAGTATAGTATAGGCGGGATAAGCAGAGAGGAGAATACTGGGAAGTGGAAGGCTGAGTGAGGAGATCCTGCCAGCCACCACCATGAGAAGCAAGATGTAAAGTACTGGTGAGCCACAAGCCATGTGGCAACTTATAGATTTATAGAAATGGGTTAATTTAAGATATAAGAGCTAAATAGCAAGAAGCCTGCCACGGCCATACAGTTTATAAGTAATATAAGTCTCTGTGTGTTTACTTTGGTCTGAGCGGCTACAGGAGCTGGGTGAATACAGGAAAACTTCAACTACAAATGGTGCCCAATGGCTGGAGTTTCTACCTAAAACCTGAGAATACTTAATAAGCAATTCTAAATGGAGCCAAAAAAACAGGTTCCTGCTTCATGTCCCATGCAGGCAGCGAGATGTCATCACATGTGGGCTTGAGCTACTTTATGGTGGGTTTGTGGTGTGCAGGGTTGACCTGCATCATGGCTGTGCATTCCTGACAAGGTACACAGAGGTATCTCCAAGCTGTGCACTGTGCTGCATGGTGAATATAGTTTTGCTAGTTAAAAAAATGTTTATGAGCTATACACTGCTTTAATGGTGGCATAGGCCCACTGCTTCTGAGAGTTGATGGTGCAAATGGCCCAGAGTTGGAAATGAATTACCTCTGCCATCTTGCAAAGCTGAAATAGGTGGAGTCAGCAGCCAGGGCTGTGGCTTCAATCTTAGCCATGCAGTTTATTAGTTTAAAATCTCTCCTGGTCAGAGAAGGATTATAGATTCACAATAAGGCAGATTCAGCTGGAATAAGACTTTAAACAGTTTACAATGTGTGTGAAAATGTAGAGAGGCTTGAAAGAAAGAGGAAAAGGAGGATAGACAGTTAAGTAAAGAAATAGTTTAAAAAATAGTCTTTAAAGAGATAGTAAAGGAAATATAAAAAATAAGTCACATAAAAATGGATATCACATAGAGAATCTGGATTGTGTTGTCTTTGGGATTTTTAACTGCAGAAAGACATTTGATTTTAAAGGCTGCTCAGTTAAACCAATATGTATATTTTAAAGGTACCTTGACTTCAAAATTTGGATCTAAGGATATGCTACTTTGGAAAGGAGGCTCTGCTTTTGTTTCCACAGAAAGCCAGAGGCTATGGATTTGTTCCAGATTAAGATACATCAGATTTGACCAGCCAAGACCCCCTGAAAGATCTCCAATGATACCATGGCCCAGATCATCCAATATCCAAAATCAACTTCAAGGCAACTGGTTCAGAGAATACAGCCTCACAGACTACTCCAGTCAGGACTTGACCATAATCCTAAAATTTTCTCAGGATCCCCATAAGATTGCCAGCACCCACTATCAGCAGGAAGTAGCCTAGAAAACTATGCACACATCCCTCAAAACAGGATTATGGATGTTTGTCTTTCTTTAGGTTGTTGGTTACAAATTGATATTGGTCATAGTCAATCTCTTTCTAAAAGAAGAAAGGAGGATATGAAATAGAAATATAGGATATACATATGATAGGATGAAAGGGTAGATTATTGTATCTACTTTTAAAGAGCAACACCTTGTTTGAAATGTTTTATATTGCTATGGATTTTAGTTTATTGATACAAGTTTAAAGTTAATTTTGTTATACTGTATGTATATTTCTACTCTTGTTTAAAGTATTTTGTTTGTGCAACTCATTTTAAATTGTAGTGTTTAGCTAAAAAATACAGATTAATAATTAGTCATCTATGATAATCAAACTTGTAGTCATGTTAAGTTTTCTAGGTATACATAGAAATAATTCAATTAGGTAGGTAATCTTCAAACACTTCAAAGACCTACAGAATATGGCATTTAAAATGTTATAAAAACTTAGACTTTCTGGACAGTGAGACATTTCTGTTCCTGGCAGCACTGATTTACTTCAGAGAAGAGGATGGGCATTGAAGACATTCTATATGGAGTTTATCTTCTTCTTGGCAAAAATAGCCATGTAGGCAAGAAACTGTTCTGGCCTGGACTGCTTGATCAACTGGACATGCAGGACCCATAGAAAGGTGAGCAGGGAACTTTGCTTGGCAAAATGGTCCTTCAGATTCCTGCTTCGCAGAGCAAACTGCCAGACATTCTACAGGACACTGAGAGAAGTGACTGAGAGACTCTAGGCCTGTGGGCTGAAGACAGAAGCCCCAACTTTACAGAGGAACTTTGGATGACTATCCAGGCTGCCAGCTGTCTCTGTCTACTCTTGCAAGACTCCCAAAAGTTGCTTGCATCCTTCTCCCATTTCTCAGGTAATATTGTATCTTTCTGGGGTCTTTGATGTAGTTGAAGACTAGATAGTTATAATTTCCTTAGTTATAAAAGATAAGTTAGTTATGAAACCTTATACTCACAAATGTAGGATAACATTTATGATTTAGATAGGATATCTTCTTTAGATATTATAAACAGACTAGATATTGTAAAGGTAATTCTTGCTTAATAACTGTTTTGTTATATGTAATTTTACTATGTTAAAGTTAAAAACCTTCCTTTTTGTAAAAAAAGAAAAGGAGAATTGCTGTGGATATCACTCTGTATGCTGTGAATGTGTTGCTCTGATTGGAAATAAAGTGCCGATTGGTCAGTAGTCAGGCAGGAAGTATAGTATAGGTGGGACAAACAGAGAGGAGAATTCTGGGAAGATGAAGGCTGAGTCATGAGATGCTGCCAGCTGCCTCCATGAGAAGCAAGATGTAAAAGTCCTGGTAAGCCACAAGCCACGTGGAAACTTATAGATTAATAGAAATGGGTTAATTTAAGATATAAGAACTAGATAACAAGAATCCTGCCACAGCCATGTAGTTTATAATTAATATAAGCCTCTGTGTGTTTACTTGGGTCCAAGCAGCTGCAGGACTGGTGGGTGAGAGTGATTTGTCCTGACCACAGGCCAGGTGGGACAGAGGAAAACTTCGACTACAGCCCTGCTTAGTTGATTCTGTGGGTCATGTTATCTTGGTGTCCTCAATGCCTCTGGTTCCTACAATCCTTCTTCCCCTCCTGTGTAGGGTTCCTCAAGCTCCACCTAATATTTGCGTGTGGTTCTATGTGTACGCTCCCATTAGCTGCTTGAGAAAGCCTCACTGATAATGATTGGGCTAGGCACTATCTATGAGTAGAGAAGAATATGGTTAGTAATATTTTTTTTTCTGTTGTTTTTGTTAGTTTGCTTTTATTTATTCATTTATTTATTTGGTTGTTTGGTTGTACCCTAGGTCTCTGAGTCATCCTGCTTCCAATTCCAGGCCATCCAGGCAATGTTGAACATGGACTCCCTCCCCTGCCTTGAGTCTCTAGTTAGAACTGTTACTGGTTAGCCACTCCCACAAGCTTTGAGCCATCATTGCCCCAGCACATCTTGCAGGCAAGACAGTTTTGGGTCTAAGGTTTTTGTGGCTGTGTTGGTGTCCTAGTACCACCACTGAAAGACTTATCTAGTTACAGAAGATGGACAGTTTAGATTCCTTATCCTCCATTACTAGGAGTCTTCATTAGGGCCACTCTTCTAGGTTCTAAGAAGGTTTCACTGTGCTAGGTTTCCACAACACCCCCGTTTCTTAGTTTGGGTTTCTATTGCTGTAAAGAGACACCATGGCCATGGCAACACTTATAAAGGAAAACATTTAATTGGGGCTGGCTTACAGTTTCTTTCAGAGGTTCAGTCCACTCTCATTTTGTGAGACATGATGGTGTGCAGGCAGACATGGTGCTCATGGTGCTGGAAAAGGGTCTGAGAGTTTTACATCTGGATCTGTAGGCAGCAGGAGAGACCATGTACTGGGCATAGCTTGAGTTATTATGAGACCTCAAAGGTAATCCCCACAGTGACAAACTTCCTCCAACAAGGCCACATCTTCTAATAATGACATTCCTTATGAGCCAAGCATTCGAAATCATAAGTCTGTAAGGGCCATACCTACTCAAACCACCCCACGCCTATCTTGTTTATGTTTTGTTCTGTTACTGCTAAAGTCTCCTGTACCGCTAATTTATTGTGGAGCCAAGAAGGACCTTGAACCTCTGATCCTCCTTTCTTAACAGCTCAACAACTGTATTCCACCATGTCCCAATTTAAACAGTGTTTTCTAGAAAAAAAAATGGTTCACAAAAGCTTGCTTATAGTATCTTGGGGTGTGTGTGTGTGTGTGTGTGTGTGTGTGTGTGTAGTATGAATATGGAGTGATCAACTTCAAGATTTTTCTTATTCTAAGTTTGGAAACAAAGCTATGGAAAATTTAACTTAAATGTCACATTAATTTTTCCTGTTCATGTATAGAATATAGTTTGTTTTTCAAGTATTGGAGATTATAGATCAGCACAATAATCTCCAAATTATCAACACAACACTTTTCATTCATTGGAGAAGTATTTCCAGGTTAAGTGGTAAATTGTATGGATGGTTTCTGAAAGACCTTCACTATAAGCTTTATCATAAAACATGTGGTTTACAAGTTTGTACCTTCTTTCTTCTGTTTTCTCTTCTCCAGAATAACCAAGTAAAACTCACATTACTCATGGGGGTCCAATTTATGCCAAGGCTCTGAAGTTATTCTTTATGTCGTAACTGGTATCTGGGTTGAAAAAAGCCAGACACATCACATACCTTCCTGGCCCAGTACCTCCTGCTCCAATAAACATGATAAGGAGAATCAAGCTTAGATACTTCTTGACCTGAACAGTTATCAGACAGAGTATGTTTGTAGCAGAGGACTATGCCCAGAGACACATGAAAGCACACCAAGGACAACAGACTCAGCACCTTCTACAACCAGTCTGAGTGGATAATGAACACCACACAGCCAGAAAATAATTCTTAAAGTATTTTTCTTTCTTCATAGGTATACAAGGTATCACAAGATACCTTCATCACAAGATTCATAGATATCACAAGACCCACATTAATTTTTCTTTTAAAATTATGAATAAGATACCCAATTATATTAGTTTTAAATTTTGCATTATATTTTTTCAAAAAACTGAGTTTATTTTTTATTCACTCCACATGAAACACTAGAGAAACTCTGAGCCTAAGAACATGATTTGTATAAGCAGTGTGTCATAATTAGAATTGCTATTGCTTTGAGGAAAGGATTTATTTCCCCTTATAGTTTGTAGCCAATCATCCAGGGAAGTCAAGGCAAGCACTCAAGGCAAAAACTGGTGCAGAAGCTACGAAGGGGTGCTGCTTGCTGGATTGCTCCTCATAGCTTGATCACCCTGGTTTCTTTACAGCACCTAGAATAACCAGCTGAGGCAAGGCACTGCACACCATGGGCTTTGTAGCATGAATCTTAAAGAGTCTTATTAATAAAATCAAACCTGAGCCAGGTATTGGGGTGAATGCTGGAAGATCAGAGAAGCAGAACAAGCCACAGCTACCTCACCTTGCCAATTCCTCAACTGATCATGTTTCCTCAGACTGGAAAACTCTGGGACCTCATGCAGAATGAATCTCAGCTGAACGGTTGCTCAAAAGCCTAAAAGCTTAACCAGGTCAAAAGCTTCTAGTTTCTGGTCTTCATGCCTTATATACCTTTCTGCTTTCTGCCATCACTCCCTGGGATTAAAGGCTCACTTTCTGGGATTAAAGGCGTGAGTGACCATGCTTGGATGTATCCCTGAACACACAGAGATCCAGGTAGATCTCTGCCTCTGGAATGCTAGGATTAAAGGCGTGTGCTACCACTGCCTAATCTCTATGTTTAATATTGTGACTGTCTGTCTCTGACCCCAGATAAGTTTATTAGAGTGCACAATATTTCGGGGAACACAATACCACCACAGGGTTTTGTCTTCCCAAATCAATCATCAATCAAGAAAATGCACTACAGGCTTGCCCACTGGTTTATCTGGTGTAGAAATTTTCTCAACTGATGTTCCCTCTTCTAAAATTATTCAAGCTTGTGTTGAGTTGACATAAAATTGA